>JACBKR010003008.1:0-31460 GCA_014218235.1 Colocasia esculenta | reverse complement strand
AGGTAGTTTAATTCAAGCTCTATTCAGCCTCTCCGTGGATATGACCTGTTCTCACCACCATGCTAGTTCATCTTTGTTGTTTTAATTTTGTGAGACAGTTTAGAGGAAGTGCGCATTTTGACGTGTGCGAAGAACTCTGGACAACGAAGATGCACAGTCAACAATGTCGCGCGCTTCAAATTCCACGTTAAAAATCTCAATGATAAAAATCTGAAAAATAGAAAACAAATTGTTCAGTATGTCAATGGTGCATTCTATACTAATAACTCTAAGATTAGAAACCAAGATTCTAGTGTTTCTAGTCTTCAGGAAAATGCACCCAATATAAAATCCTTTTGGATTCAAAAATCGTTGTTGCAGATTCATGGAAGATTCTTAAGACCCAAACAAGTTTGGGTTCTGAAATGTGCTGCTTGAATGCTGAATGCAGGGATCCTTGTAGTCAATTTCAAGATGAAGGCTTCATGACTAAGGCTACAAGATAAGTAAGTGAGGAGAATGAAAGAAAATGAAAATCTCACCAGGTAAATACTTCTGAGAGATTCTCTGCTAAATAAAAACTGAAATCAATTGGAACTCTTATGCAAAGATCAATTGGTATATCAAATGGTGAACTATGGAAGGACAAGTCAGGCTTGTCTGGAAACTATCATTGTGTGTGAGGAATAACCTCTGCCAAGTACCAATGATCTTCCTTGTGTAAGAGTCATTAATTAAAAAAATGGTTGTGATTGAAACATGACTGCTTGTTTATTTCATTTCTTCCATGATGATTTTTTCTTGAATTACTTGCCAAAGTTTTCACATCATGCACATGTAACTAAGAATCATGATTTTGTTGAAAATGTTCAGAAACTCCATGTGAATATGAATTGAACATTTCATGAAAAACATAGATGCATTAAACAAAGAATAATTATGTTATGGAACTAATGTTGCTCATAGTTCTATTAATGACAAAAGTGCATCTATACTAAAAAGAAATTCTCTTGGATTCAAAAAGGTTCACTGCTGCAATCTAACTCTTGCTCCAATGTAGGACCCAAGAAGGTAAGGGTCCTAAGGCCAACTTGATCATCAAGTTGATGAGCCTTGTAGCCATACCTTTCCATCTAAAATTAAGACAATGGCTATGCAAGGCAAGAAAAATTGGAACCACAGGTAAAATCCAAATGAAGACTGTTCAGGTAAAATCTCATATAATTTCCAGATTGAACTTCTTAAGCTAAAGAAAATTCTTAGAGTCTTATCTGAACAATGAAGAGTGTGTTTTGATATTGCTCCCAACAATAACTTTGTGTCATAACAATTGGAATCATGTTTGTATTATCATGTTGGCTTAACTGTGCCCATGATTCTATGTACATATCAACTGCTTTGACTTTTTGGTATATCAAATGATGACATGTGGAAAAACAAGTTATGTTTCTTTGGAAGCTATCATTATGCGTGAGTAAAATACTCCGCCAAGTACCAGAAGTCATGTTATGCCTAAGGCTAATTGTGTGCATAATCATGTGTGAATTGCTTGCTAGCTTTTTCATTCCATGCACATATTAAGGGGGAGTAAATTTGAAAAAGTGCAAAAATATTCTTGAAAAAATGCAATGAATTTCATGCTAAAACTAAAGAATAATTGACCTTTTTGCAGTGACTATGTGGTATATCAAATGGTGAAATGTGAAATGACAAGTTAGGCTTGTCTAGAAACTCTCATCATGCGTGAGAAAAATTCTCCGCTAAGTATCAATAGTCTTTTTCTGCATAAAGGTCATCAAGAAAAATGAAAATCTCAAAAACTTTATTTTAAGTCTTTGAAACACTTTTGAGTCTTTGAAAACTTTATCCTTCAATAAATTACCTGTTGATGTATTCTTGATCATGTTCATATTCTTTCTGTGCAAACTGCTTTGAATGAACATATCTGAATTGCTTAAATGATCATTTCATATCATGCATATCTTATGGGGGAGTGAGTCAAAAGAATCTTTGAGTGAAATGTTGGAGAAATATTCTTTCATATCTAATTTATCAACAACTCCCATTCAGTTTGTTGACAAATGTTCTTGCAAATAAATTCCTCACTCTCACATTGCATTGACATTCTTGGTATATCAAATAGTGATTTGAAGAAAGACAAGTCAGGCTTGTCTGGACACTTTCACTATGCGTGAGTATATGTCTCCGCCAAGTATCAAGAGTCTTGTATGCAGTTGTTGAGGGGGAGTCTCTGTCTTTCAATAAAACATTCTTGTTCATTCTATTTTCACATTCCATTCCTATTTCTTCAATAATCTTCATGTTCGCCTTGTGAGGGGAGATACATGAAAGGGGGAGTCATGGTCACATTCCTTGACCTTACTTGTCTATCTTGAATCCCAAACTCATCAGAATTTTTGAGTCATTATGCTATTTTCTTATGAGAGAATTAAGACATTGAAACTAAACTCATTGTGCATTTAGTTTAATTTCAAAGATTCATTATCACTTCAAGGTTAAGCAATCTTAATACTGAATGTCTTTAAAATGACTTGCAAAACACTTGTAGGTACATGAGTGGCTTTATTATCTAACATGTGCATGTTTAAGCTTCATTTTTACCACATGTTAAGAATAATTTTTCTAAATTCGTAGTCATGACTTTTCTGGTCAAAGCAAACATCTTCCTGCAAAACATCAAAAGAAAATGATCAACAATCTGGAAAGATACAAACAGAGCATGCAAATTCTTGAACCACTGAATAACCGGGCCATTTCACCTAAAAAGTGATTTGTTTTGCGTCAAAAAGTGGAAATCAAAACTTTCAACTCTGTATAAGATAATGAAAGTTAAACCATTGAGTAATCAGGAGGTCTTGCATCTGATCAATGTGATCTCTTGCACTGAAAAGTGAGATTTAACTAATTTATTCTTGTATTCTTTCCCAGTTCAAAATGAAAGAAAATCAACTTGACAGGATGGAAAAGCTTAAGACCTTAATAAAGTTCATGTATACTGAGTTTAGACCTATTATTCTACATTGTGTTAAAATTAAAGCTCCTAACATCCTTGTTAAATACTTCTGCTCACTCATATAGGTCACTTTACTTCACATTTGCATCATTATTTTAACTACATTCAGATCATTATATCTTGTAAACCTTGTGTTGAGTGTGTCTTTGTGAAACTTTGTGCACAATAACCAAAACACAATAATTTCTCTCATTTGATAATATCACTTTGCCTCACTTATTTTGATCATTCCTGAACCTTCATTTCCTCCATTTCATTCTTGATCTCCTACCATTCTTGTTTCTCTCTCTTATCTATCTTTTAATGATGTCAAAAAGGGGCAGAAAGTTCTTCAAAAGGGGGAGAAAGTTCTTTAAAGGGGAGAAAGTTTCTTATGGGAGAAAGTTCAAAGGGTGAATATGGTCAAGGGGAGTTATTGCAGTCAAGGGAGTCAGGCTATTGGGAGATTGTGCATATATTTTGTCATCATCAAAAGGGGGAGAATGTTGGGTTTGAGTGTGTATTTGAAACCTTTAATGATGACTTTAATCATGACTAATTGACATCACTCATAATTTGATTTGATGATGACATTTTGTACATATTAAAATGATGACTAATTGAACATGTTATACATTTTATACATATCACAACAATGCTTAAACAACACGTTTTTGATGTTTATATCTCACATTTTAATGATAATATCTTGTATTAATGGTTTACAATTTATATTTTCAGGTTTACACAAATTTGTCACAGTGGTGTCGACACAGTCACCTGTGTGTCGACACAGTCTGCCTGTGGTGTCGACACGTGCCAAGTGGTGTCGAACTAGATCACTGTCCCAGAAGCATGTTCAAGCAGTAGCCAGTGGTGTCGACACAGTCTGCCTGTGTGTCAACACAGTCTGCTGTGGTGTCGACACAGTGTCATGTGGTGTCGACACTAGATGACTGTCCTAGAAGCCCAGTTTGAAGACAATGCATGTGGTGTCGACACAGTGTCCTGTGTGTCGACACACTTCGACTGAAAACTCAAAAACGTGAAATTCTTTGGACACGTGGCTGCTTGGGAATCAAGGGATTTGACCTAGATTTCTGTGCATGCACCCCAAGGCACCTTATGGACATATGGGGCTATAAATACCCATGCTCCTCTACCTCAAAGGAAAGAGAGCCCATACACTTCCAGAAGAAGCTTTTTGGCGGCAAAAAAGGGGTTTCCAAATTTGGCTCCATCTCCAGAAGCGCAGGCCATCCTTTCAAGAGGAAGGACGTAGGAATCAAGAGGAATCTCTGGAGAGAAGGTTGTTGTGCTAGGAAAGGGAGCAGATCCAACTGAAGAGCAACAGTAGAAGAGGGATTTCTGGCATTTCAGATGCCATCAAAGCAGAGTATCGCAAACTGAGGAGAATCTCCACGAATCCATCAAGGCTCCTCAATTCAAGTGTCTACAAGACCTCTTCCGAAGAACATCCAATTCATACTTCTTTCACCTAATTCTTGGGGTGTTCATCTTATTTCTTCTTGTGAGATCTGTACATGAAGTTCTGTACAGATTTTTAGTTTATTGAGTCTGTGAATCAGATCATTGCTAGAGGATATGATCTCTTTGTGCTTGATCTAGCTTTGTACTATGAGCCGTCGAGCTCTGGTTTGTGAGTCGTCGCACTCACTGTGTGGTTTGAGCAGTCGTGCTCAATTGGAGTCGTCGTGCTCTGGTTGTTGTTTGAGCCGTCGTGCTCAGTTTGTGAGTGTTGAACTCAAGGTTGTGTGTTGAGAAGTCATGCTCAAGGGTGTTTGGAGTCGTCATGCTCCGGTGTGAGTTGTACTCTTTTGAGTAGTGGAGCCTCACTGTGTGTGAGGGGTGGATGTAGGAATCACTGGTGTGATTTCCGAACCACCTAAAAATCCTTTGTGCAATGTTTGATCTGTTTGTCTACGCTAGATGCTTGCATAGGATTTCGCTTTCACACTAAGTGTTTAATTGCTTCACACATCATCTACACACACCCACACTTCAGATCAGTAAATTGTTTGTTTGAATTAATCTCTGATTCAAAGTAATTTTGAATTGCTTAAGCTTCAGCATTAATTGGTGATTAGATCTATTCACCTCCCCCCCTTCTAGATCTGATCCATCCACCTATTCGATCCTACACTCACAACATTCAAACTTACACTGAGATGTCCAAAGAGCCCAGCTGGTAGAGGACACCATGGCCAAAGTAGAAGGCATGAGGGGCAAGGACAACTCCAAGCCGATCTTCGTCAAGAAGGGAGCAGCTAATACTGCTCCAACTTTCTGTAACAACAACAACAACAACAACAAGAGGCCGATGCTGGGAAGAGACAATGTTGTGGACAAGAAGGTCAAAGTAGAAGGAAGACAGTTCGCTGAGAACTGCAAATTCTGTGATAAACTAGGGCACCGAGCTGAAGAGTGCTAGAAGAAGCTCGGGGCGTGCTTAAGATGTGGTGGTCATGACCACCGTATTCCTGATTGTCCAATGCTGAAGGACCAACCAGGCAATGCCCAGAATGTACCACAGCGTCAGGGACGCCTTAATGCTGTCGTAGAAGCTGACCTACCCGAGGAAGGGGGTATGGTGGAAGGTACCATTTCCATACACTCTCAATCTGCTTTTGTGCTTATTGATACTGAAGCTGCATATTCATTTATTTCCACCACATTTGCTGCAACTCTACCTATCAAACATGTACCTTTGAAATCCAAGATCACTGTAGCCTCTCCCCTTGGCTCAGAATCTAAACTCACTCACTACCTACCAAAATGTGAAATTATAACTGGAGGACACAATCTCCCTGCCGACCTCATTTGCTTAGACATGAAGGGTTATGATGCCATACTGGTGTCAATTGGCTAATTGAATATGATGTCGATGTAAATTGTCGTCATAGAAGGGTCACTTTTAAAAAACCAAACCTTCCAACTCTATCACTACTTGGCATTCGTTATCATAAACACCCTGTCTGATATCCTCTTTAAAGGCTTCCAAGCTAATCAACCAGGGTTGTGATGCTTTCCTAGTTTCAGTCATGGCAACTGAAAAGAAGAAACCAACCCTAGAAGACATTCCATAGCCAAAGACTATCCTGATGTATTCCCAGAGGAATTACCTGGTATACCACCTGAGCGGCAGGTAAACTTCACCATCGAGTTACTCCCTGGGGCAGCCCCTGTTTCCAAAGCTCTATATCGCATGTCCCCTATTGAATTGCAGGAGCTAAAGAGGCAGATCCAAGAATTACTGGATCAAGGCTTTATCAGGCCTAGCACATCTCCGTGGAGAGCTCCAGTACTATTTGTCAGGAAGAAGGACGGGACAATGAGGATGTGCATTGGTTACCGTCAGTTAAACCAGTTGACAATAAAGAACAAGTATCCACTACCCCGCATCGATGAGCTGTTGATCAGATCTCGGGTGCACAATATTTCTCCAAGATAGATCTGAGATCAGGCTACCATCAACTGAGAATAAAGGAAGAGGATATACACAAGTCTGCATTCCAAAGTAGATATGGTCACTATGAGTCGTAGTCATGCCGTTTGGTTTAACAAATGCTCCAGTGACTTTCATGCAACTTATGAATAATATTTATAGGTCATACTTAGACCAGTTTGTAGTGGTGTTCATTGATGACATCCTCATTTACTCCAAGTCTAAAGAAGAACATGAAGAACACTTGAAGGTTGCGCTGCAAGTCTTAGAGATAATCAACTCTATGCAAAACTTAGTAAGTGTGAATTCTGGATGGAATAAGTGTCTTTCCTTGGACACATCATATCCAAGGAGGGAATCTCTGTAGATCCATCTAAGGTGAAGCGTTAAAGAACTGGGCAAGGCCGACAACTGTATCGGAGATCAGGAGCTTTCTGGGTTTAGCTGGTTATTATCGTCGTTTCATCAAAGATTTTTCAAGAATAGTTGTACCATTGACCAGGCTTACCAGGAAGGAGAATCCATTCGCATGGACTGCCGAATGTGAAGAAAGCTTCAAGGCATTGAAAGAGCACCTCACCTCAGCACCTGTACTGACATTGCCAGTGACTGGGGGTAGTTTTGAAGTATACACAGATGCATCAGGATCGGCCTAGGCTATGTGCTAATGCAAAATGGGGAAAGTCATATGCTACGTGTCCAGACAATTAAGAAGCATGAGGATAATTATCCTGTACATGATCTGAAGCTAGCTGTTGTACTCTTCGCCTTGAAGATATGGCGTCATTATCTTTATGGTGAGAAGTCATTGTGTTTTCTGACCATAAAAGCTTGAAGTATCTATTTCTCAGCAGGACTTGAACATGAGACAATGGAGGTGGTTGGAGTATCTCAAAGACTTCAACTTCACTATCCAATATCATCCAGGCAAAGCAAATGTTGTGACAGATGCTCTAAGTAGAAAGCCAATGATCACATTGTCAAGTCTAATGGTGGGCGAATGGAAGTTATTAGAAGACTTTGCCAAGTTAAATATTGATGCTGACATCAAAAAGAAGGGATGCCTTATTGCTAGTGTTAGGGCACAACCTACACTATTGGAGGGCATTATAGCACTCCAAGACAATGACCCTATACTCGTGGAGATTAAGGCTAATCTGGACTAGAGGCCGAATTTCTCTTTAACTGAAGATGGAAGACTATTGTTCCGGGATCGAGCCTGTGTACCTGATCATGCGGAGACAAAGAAGATGATTATGGATGAGGCTCACAAGACCAGGTATACTATTCATTCTGAAACTACTAAATGTAATATAAGATCTGAAAAGAAGCTTTTGGTGGCCTAATATGAAGAGGGAGGTAGCGGAATATGTCACCTGATGCTTAACATGTCAAAAGATCAAGGCGGAACACTTGCGACCTGCAGGTAAACTCAAACCCCTAGAAATCCCGGCATGGAAATGGGAAGGTATAGGGATGGACTTTATTTTCGGAGTACCTAAACCTAGAGGTGGATTCGATGGCATATGGGTTATAGTCGACCTCTTATCTAAGTCCGCTCACTTTTACCAGTAAAGAATAGTGGTCAGTAGATGTTTGGATGCATTGTATGTGAAGGAAATAGTCAGATTACATGGAGTACGGTGTCTATCGTGTCTGATAGAGACCCTAGGTTTACATCCCACTTTTGGAAAGGACTGCACTATTCCTTGGGATCTAAACTAATCTTAGCACGGCTTTCCATCCGCAGACTGATGGTCAGACGGAGAGAACAAACCAGGTGATTGAAGATATGCTTAGAGCCTATGTTCTAGACTTTGGAGGTAGTGGCATGAACACTTCCCTTGTGGAGTTCGCCTACAATAATAGCTACCAAGCTAGTATTCAAATGGAACCATTTGAAGCACTCTATGGCAGGAGTTGCCGATCTCCAATAGCTGGTATGAAGTTGGCGAAAAGCAAATGCTAGGACTAGAGATGATAAGAGAAACCATAGAAAAGGTGAAGCTTATCAGGGAAAGAATGGCAGTGGCACAACAAAGACAAAAGGCATATGCAGACAATAGAAGGAGAGACCTGGAGTTTCAGGTTGGTGATCATGTATTCTTAAAGGTGTCTCCAGGCCGTGGGATCAGGCAGTTTGGCATTAAAGGCAAGTTGACACGATGTTCGTCAGGCCTTTTGAAATCCTCGAGAGAGTCAGCAAAGTGCATACCGTCTGGCATTACCACCACAAATAGATGGAATACACAATGTGTTCCATAATCCATGTGAAGAAGTATGTACGAGATCCGTATCATGTTATGAATATGAACTTCTGGAGTTCAACAAAGACAGAACTTATCAGAAAGGCCAATTAAGATCGTGGACCGGGAACAGCGTCAACTAAGGAACAAGGTCATCCTACTAGTAAGAGTGAGATGGAATCACCGCAGAGAAGAGGATGAGACATGGAAAACCGAGGAAGCTATGCGTAAAAGATATCGGAGCTATCACAAGTACACCCGCGTGTACAATAAATTCTATCCATGAATTTGGGGACCAAATTCTCTTAAGTGGGGGAGGGTGTAGCACCCCGGAAATTTAGTGATTTAAATTTTTAAATAAATAGAATAAATAATTTTCATAATATTTGAATGTTTAAAACATACGTACCATTATCGTATGTGCAAGAACACATTGGAAAATTATGTAAAAACTATAAATCAACCCCAAAAATGATCCTTAAATGTTCCCGAAGAAATTCGTGCAACAAAAAATCGATTGACCAAGTGTACGTCACACGGTGACCGATTATCCAAATTAGGAACAAATCGGAAAAAATGTAACACGGAAATGCGACACGACCATAAATTAAATAAAAATGTTGGAGAGACTTTCAACATTATATATTGATGACCCATTATCAGAATTGGGCCAATGAACAACATTGGCCTAAAAATCAAATGAAGCAAGAAAATACATGGAAATTCGCAACCCTAAATAAGCTGAAAAATGGAAGGAGGCAATAGGGTAAAATGGGATGCAATTATGCTCTCTTGGCAACCCAAATTCGTGCCTAGCCATCCTTAGAGGTTCTTGATGGCCAAGACACTCCAATGGGGGAAGAGATCTTCAAAACATGGAGGGGGCATGCTAAAAACTGCAACTTTGCCTTCCTTGTTGCAATAGGACTTCTAAAAGCCCTAGATGCATAAATACTCTCCACAAAACCCTAGGGGATGAGTTTTATATCTTGTTGGGGTCGTGTGGAGGAGTTCTTGGCGGCTGGGGAGCAGGAGATCGAGCACACAAAGCCCTACTTCATCCCAATTGCGTCTGCTTCGACCTGTGCAAATAGTCCTATTGGAGTCAACCAAAGGTAGGTCAAACCTAAACCACATCGTGCAAGGCTTATACCCCTGGAAAGAGGGTCAAGTCTAGTTCCTAACCTGACTGGAATGCCCAATTTTCATGCAGTAGGCCGGGCATATTAAGCGTTCTCCAACAGGTGGTGTGAACGAGGGTTTTCTGGAGAATGAAACTTCCTCAACCTAGAAGGTAGGTGATCTCAAGCCAAACCATAATAAATCATATACCAATGTGTGAGCATCAAGTCTAGTTTCATTCCCAAGTGAGTCATCGAATTCCATTGAGTACATCATGAGTTATAAGTGTTTTGCCAAAGTCGCGCGTTAGGGACTTGTTATGTTCATGTCGATTTCTCACACATCCCGAGGCCATTTAAAATTATTCAAAAATCATAATTCTCTTCTATTCCATGTTCCCAACAACTTCATGTTGACACTTTTGTCCCACAATCCCTAGTTTAGAGGATATAGCATTGCATAGATCAAGCACTTGTTTCCTACATTTTCGGGGTTTTCGGTTGAAGGTTGAATCATGTCCAGTCCAGGGGACGCGATCACCAGGGCTTCTGAAACGCGTCCGCCCATGACGACGCGATTTGGGGCACGTACAGTGCATCAAACTGTGGGTCGTTGACCTGTCAGAAGACCCCTGAAACATGATGGCCAAGGCCGACGATTCAGACATTTTTCCCGCCAAGATTTTCGGTAATCTTTATATTGCCATTTTAAATGATTTTCATGAACGCGCCAGGATGACCCAACGTGATTCAAGGAAGAACGCAGCCACCAAGGTGGACGTGATTTAAAATCTTCACTGAAGTCAAGCATCGACTGTACATGTTGTTATGAAGTGCGTCCACTGTGTCGGACGCATATTTCGAGGCTTACCGAGGACTGTTTCACATGGTATTAAGGGCGTGATTTGCGTGTCTTGGTTTTATCATTTCATGAGGTCTGCTTAATGGCTTAAAAGTAATTAACCTATTAAAAGCTATAATTACACGAATGTTATCTAATTGCTCCATTAATGATGTGACTATTCATGCAATAGTGATTCACTCTTCTTACTGTTCTAGCTTGTTAAAATGATAATTGTTATCTTAAAATCTTACAAACAATGTTTAGTAAAGTGCATAGTTTCATCTCATGTTATCTTGTTAAGTGCTTTCCGCAAGTTTGAAACCGATGGATTGTGGATTGAGACAGTATTCACTACAC
Source organism: Colocasia esculenta (assembly GCA_014218235.1). Taxonomy (NCBI): domain Eukaryota; kingdom Viridiplantae; phylum Streptophyta; class Magnoliopsida; order Alismatales; family Araceae; genus Colocasia; species Colocasia esculenta. The sequence goes on along the minus strand of JACBKR010003008.1, from coordinate 20,434 downwards.
ACTTGCACATCTAGGCAGCCCTTTCTTCGGGATTTGGAAGCTCTCTATCAGTCATTCCATATCGGTAGACTAGTGACCTTTTCTCTAAGACCTCCGTAAATCTCCGTACTCTGTGGATTCCCTCATGGAGAACGAGTTGGTTGTACCATTGAAGTTCCCTGGAGATAGCGTGTACTTCCTTTCTTCTTGTTCTCGTTAGTGTGATTTACAATCTAGACTTAAGCCATTAATGTAAAGAGTGAACTAAAGTATAATTTGCGCCATTGTGCTGCCGAAATTATCTCTTGAATTATTATCATGAAACCATGTTCAATTTACTTATTACTTATTCTCATCATCATGAACATGACATTACACAGCTTACATCTTGAAACTCTTATTGGCCATTAATGAATGTGGGTATCTACATTTAAAATTGAAATGAGGTGCTGACCGAGCACGGCGAGTGTCCAAGGGCTCCAGTCTAGCTCCAATGACGGAGAGTCATAAATATACTGTTAATCATGGGGTATAATGATTACTGGCGTTACATCTGTGCTGGGAGTACTTGCATGTTGAATGATAGATACAATAACCACATACATGTGTCCTAATGTGCATTTCAAGGTGGATCTTTCCTTGGTGTACATTAGTGTCTTCATGCTTGATTAGTGTTACATGATTGTGCTCGTGCTCGTGCTTGCTTACTTGCGTGATATGGCCATCCTGCAATTATTGCAATTTAAGTGATATCTTGCGTGCTTGTTACATGCCACACTATTGATACCATCTTGCTCGTTATATCGTTCTAGATCTTGCTTTATCATGATCACTCTATCTAGCTTGTTCTTGTATCATGTTTTAATGAGTTTTATTCATACATGCATATCATGACAATCATTGTGATTACCTAGTTCTAAATTGCTAATCACTTATATCATTGCCCGCACATTGAGATATAAATCCTACTGGGCTAGTTTGCTCATTCCCTACTTTTAACCATTCTAGGTGACTATGAAATACAAGAAGAGGAGCAAGAGTCGAGGATGGGAATGCGTCCGAGTGATGAGCATTCCTACTATGAGTCTATCTTTAGTTAGTTGCTTTGAGTGTTAGATTCATGTAGTAGGTAGTGAGGAATAAATGTAGTTTCATTTTATTGAGTCTAGTCCTGTTATCCAATAGTTAAAGAGTTGTATTAGTTACCTTTGATACAATGAATGAGATTTGAATACAATTTCCATTGAGTTCAATATTTGGGCCCTATGATGATGGTGTGTTGTTATGCACTTAGTGCGTGCTAGTTTGAGGCTTATTTGGTGACTGTTCACGTCTCGGAATATCGACTCGAATTATCCGAATTAATATCCACAGCGTAATTCTCGAGACGTGACAAAAAAAATAAATAGAAATTTAAAGAAAAGTAAGTTATTAAAAGGCATTAAGCAAAAATAAACGATGGGTTTGAATAGATGGTTCATATAAGAGTTATTGGGCCAAAATAGGAGTTTTAAAAGATATAATAAAAGGAAATACTATAAAATTCATAACTCTATTATTTTCTAATTAAAAAGGACAAGTAAATCACTAATATGACTCATATATATTTAAAATGGACTTCAAACCCTACACTAACTTGCTAGCCATGAAATTGGAGTCTATCATAACCCAAATAGGAGGATTAATGCTAAGAAAAGCTAGATAAATATGGAAATTAGGAGTTAAGGAGGAAGTTAGGGTTGTATTGGGAATTAACAATGCTAGATATATAAATAAACCTTCAAACCCTTCATGGCTGACCTATTGCTCTTTTGAAACTTCTTGGGTGTGGAGGAGAGGCCAAAGGAGGAGAGAATCGAGGGGAGAAGGCTTGATGGAAGATCTACAAGTTGTTCTTCAAGTTCTAGCCCTAGGAAGTTACATCATCCAAAAGTAAGCAATCTCATAAGCAAAATTAAATTAACTCGTCTGTAGATTGTTCTTGATCTCAGGAACAAAAGCCCTCTCTTTTCCCCAATTTCTATTGTGCTTATCTTGATAATTTCATGTTTGAAGTTATGTTAAGAACATGTACCCGACCCATCATGTTCTCTTAAATCCATGTTTATACTTGATCTGTGCTATGAAACTTTTACTGTACTTGTCCCATGATGTCAAGAACCAGTTGACATATTTTTCCCCAATTTCTATCAAGTATCGTTTTCGAATTAAATCCCTCTTAATCATTGTGTCATGTTCATGGTTCATCGTAAAGAAACCTATTCATAGCCTATTGTACCATGATAAGATTTTAATTACTCTTTACTATTTATACTCCTGCAAGTCTAGTTTTATTTAAAACTGGTTTCATGATTTTTCATTAAGTATACGTTGAGATTTTAATTTTTAAATACCCCTGTGTCAAACCCTTGGAGGATTGAACCGCAATCCAAGGTGTTATGAATTTCTTTCTGGGCTCGGGCAGAACCCTTGAGAACGTGATGGCCCGATAGGTCGCATTTTCAACAGGGTCGTAACAGGGCATCTCATTGCGTTCTTAATGTGATAGGCCCTTGCCTCGCTTCTGTCTGTTTGTCCCAAGGAGACCTATCGCGTCTTACTGACCCTGTCGCATTCCTTTAAAGGGTACGTCGTCTTCTGAAGTTTTAGTTTTACTTATTCTTGTCTTGTAACAGTGTTTATACATCCTGTTAATATAGAAAACACAGTAAAAGAGGATATTTTATCATGAACATGTAATGATGTTAAAAGCCTACACTTGATTTCTCATATCATGATTTCTCTATCACATGCACACACTAGAAATCATCCAACATGACTTGACATGATATTAAGATATCTCATAATACATCTGGTAATTTACTTCAATAAAGTACATAATTATCTTTTTAATAATGAACTTGTCTTCATTTCTCTCGTTGCTTTGGAATACCGTTACCGGCACTCCACTATTCTAGAATTCCTCTAGAACGTAGAGCAAACATGTTTCAACAGTTTTCTCTTGACTTGGACAAACTCTCCGTCAGATATTCCTTCTGCCGGACTAGTGAATCCTTGTTCAAGGCCACCGTAAGTCTCCTCTGTCCATGGATTCCCACATGGTCGACGAGCTGGTTGTACCATTAACACCTATACGCCTTTAGGGGTTATGCTGGACCTGTACGGCATACTCCAACCAGCCATAATATTGATTTAGACATCGTGTCACCCTCTTGACCGTGATATTCTCACGATTAAGTGGTAGACTATGATACATTACCAAACTGCTTGTACCCTGAGATACTATGCAGCCATTACTATCGCAGGTTTTAATGACGTTTTATGCTTGTGAACCTATAGTTCTCATCTATACTCTATTCACTCATCTATTCCGTTCTCTCTATAATCTCGTCTACTCTTCATTACTCTCTATATTCTTGGTACTCTCTTTGGCATTTGACTGATTGTCTAATGATAATAAACATGACTAATGCATGGCAATATATAAGGGGCCCAATCTGGTCTTGGGAGGTGCGCCCAAAAGTGCAATTTGTCTGCTAGAGTTAATGACCAGAGTGTTTAGCATTACACTCAAGTGTTATCTATCTCGACTATCTAACGACAATCAAAGTGCTATTTATACTCAAATCGTTGTGCTATGTGCTATCATGTACTATGTTGTGCTATGGCCATCCTGCTCTCTGTGCTATACTTGGTACTTGTGCTATTTGAAATCATGCTAATGGTATTATTACTTGCTCGCATTACTTGACTCTCTTTCTATCACTTGTTACTCTGCTCTTTAATACATCAATTATTTAAAGCATGCCTGACCATGAGATTTAAGTCCTACTGGGCGTTATCGCTCACCCTGTGTTATTTGATATATATTGTAACGACCCAGAATCCGCATTACCAGTATCAACCAGTAACCCGAATTCTGACCCGCTAACCCACGAGACAGGCTCGGAAGGGTAGGAATTTAAGAGTCCGAGGAGACTATATGTAAGAAGATACACACCATGCAAAGCAGTAAATTCCACTATATGAACATATCATATACAACCTCAGAGTCTGAAACAAAGTACAGAGTACAGAAGTACAACAAAAAGGTACAACTCACTGCAGCTAGGGAGCATCAACACCGGAGTGGCTAGACTCGCCTGGAACGGGAGTCGACGAAGACCCACCTGAAAGGGAAGGGAGTGAGTCTCAAGAAAGAGAGACCCAGTAGGGAAAAGTAACCCCACCGGTAACAGTCTAAAGTGCGGAAAAGTAAAAACAGAAAGTAAGTACACGTCGCACCACACAAAACTGTAAATCACACGGCTCAGTAACACACACTCACACACATAGCAAGTAGGACTCAGCTAGGGTCTGTGGTTCGGCGTCCCGTCACCACAGAGGCTCTCAACCCCAGCCACGTGTGCACACTACAGACGCTCTCTCTCGCGTCTGGTCCACGACCGGTTTTTCCCCTACGCTTGACCCTAGCGGTAGAGAAGGAGCTCCACGGAGACCGGCTCAAAACCACCAAAAGGAGTACGCATAGGACAGAGTCGCACTCGATGTCCGGCTCACTAGCGGAGGACAACCACATGCTAGTCGTCTAGACGGAGTCGCACCCACGCCTAGGTAACACAACAGAAACGGGTACACGGTAACGCAACGCGCGTACAACAGACGGAACACACTCAACGTCTGAAACCCCGTACAGTAGTAAACACCTCGTGCCACAAACTACTACTACTATGCACAGGCGGAGTCACACTCTAAACCCGGCCCATATGTGTTATTAGGGCGGACATCACATGTCAATCGCCTCTAATCACACAGCTTAAGTCTGCTGGGAGACAGGATATAAACGGCCACATCGATTGCCGCCAATCAGAGATAAACGGCAACCCCTATGCCGCCAATCATAACTAAACGGCAGTCGACTTTGTCGTTTAATTCACTCCTGAAGATCTCAACGTCAACAGATGTGGACGTTGATATCTTCAGCTCCCCATACCCAGAACTGACCCGAATCAGTCCCAATGGCAGAAACACATAACTAAACTCTGACTGATGGAGGGAAACACTTCCTCCATCAATCTACACTACCAGAATAACATAATAGACAATCTAACACCTAGATTATCCAAACCACCCTCAATTCCGGCATGATATACCCAACCCTAAACCATGAATTACATACCAATTTGCTTAATTGGACATGCTGGTTTGCTGGGGAGGGTTATAGGGGTTAAGTCCCTACCTCAGAACGCTTTAAGAATCCCCAAACAGCCACCAATCGCCCCAGATCTCCCCGAAGACTCCGCGCGAATCACGCCAAAACCTCGCGATTCCCGCCCGAACTAGCGACGCCACACGATCCAGGAGCTTCCCACGAGCTCAAATCACTCAACAGAAGCTACAGGAATCAACAAAGGCTAAGGAGGAAGGAAGGAGAGAAAAGGAGAAGAAGGAGCTCTACTCTCGGGTTGCCATATTTCAACAGGACTGGTTAGTCGACGTCACATCAATGGCCGCCAACTGAACCGCCTACAGATTAACGTCCACATAGCGTGCGCTGAGTCAAGCTCAGACGTCCACATCGCTGGACACTGACTCAGACTCAACGGCAAGCCCTGGCCGTCAACTACACAGGACCTCTACAGACCCAATAAGGATCCATTAAAGACCCGAGACCTACAGCTCTCCCCCCTTAAGGATTTTGCCCTCAAAATTCAAACAACCAAGGAAAGAAAACTCACCAAAGAGGTACGGAAAATGCTCGCGCATCTCGTCCTCCCGCTCCATGTGACTCACCACCGGAGTGCCGCTGCACGCAACACGAACTAAAGGGATTGCCTTTTCCTCAACCTCTGACCTCGGCGATCCTCAATGTGCAACGGAAACTCTGGTACAGTCACCACTGGAGTCACCTCAGACCACTCTGCACTCTGCAGAAGTGAGACTCGTCTGCAAGATACCTCCGAAGCATCGCACGTGAAACACGTCGTGCACTGCTGCCTGCTGCCAACTCTGACGGAAGCTCAAGTTTGTACGCCAAATTCCCGACACGCTCAGAATGTCTAAAAGGCCCAATAAAGCGAGGACTCCACTTCCCACGTTACGCGAACCTTACCACTCCCTTCATAGGAGACACACGAACAAACCCTGGTCTCCCTCTGAAACTCGAGCGTGTTCGTATCCTACGCGCTGATTCTGCATAACTCTTCTGCCGACTCTGAGCTGACTGCAGCCTCTGTCTCACAAGCTGAACTACCTCAACTGACTGCTGAACCAACTCCGGCCCCGTGACAACTCGTTCGCCAACCCGAACCAGTCAAGAGGAGTGCGACCCGGTCGTCCGTACAAGCCTCATATGTGCCAAACCGATACTGGAGTGATAACTATTATTATATGCGAAACTAGACCAACGGCAAGTGAGCTGTCCACACGACCCCTTCCACTCCAGGCAACAAGCTCTAAGCATGTCCTCCAAGGTCTGGATAGTCCGCTCTGACTGACCGTCTGACTGAGGGTGGTGGCGGAACTAAAAGCCAACTCTGTCCCCAAAGCTCTCTGGAAACTGCGCCAGAACCCAGAAGTGAAGCGAGGATCCCTGTCTGACACGATAGAGATCGGCACTCCATGCAAAGGAACAATCCGCTCTACATACAACGCGGCCAACCTACTCAAACACCCCCTAGTCCTGACAGGCAGAATCGGCAGTCTTCGTCAATCTGTCCACAAGAACCCAAATGCTGTCAAAACCTCCAGATGTCCTCGATAAACCACAAACAAAGTCAGTCGTCACGTGGTCCCACTTCCACATCGGAATCTCTAACGGCTGAACAAGTCCTCCCGGACGCTGATGTTCGGCCTTCACCTGCTGACGGAGACAAACAACTCACCTCGCAACAAAAGCGGCTATGTCTCTCTTCATCCCAGCCACCAAAACTGACGTCTCAACCTGTGGTACATCTTGGTCGCCCTGGATGAATAGAGTACCTGGAACCATGTGCCTCCTGCAATACGACTCTCCTGATAGACTCCTCAACAGGAACATAGAGTCTACCTCGGAACCTAACAGTCCGTCCTCACAAAGCTCAACCTCTGGGAGAAGCAACACACTGTGCAACTCGGGATCTGCCTCTGAGCCTCAGCAACCTGTCTCACAACGGCGGGAGCTGCTAACAACTGCCCAACACACACAAACGACTGGACGAAACACTGAAAGACCCCTCTGCCGCAGACTGCCACAACTGCGCCACTCTCTAAGCATCAGATGACTCTCTGTGCTTTCCTGCTCAAGGCATCTGCAACTACATTCGCCTTTCCAGGCTTATACTCAATGCTGAAATCATATAGTCCTTCAGATATATCCATCCATCCATCGACGCTGCCTCATATTCAGATCCCTCTGAGAAAACACACCTCAAACTCTGGTGGTCGGTACTGACTACAAAGCTCACTCCGTACAGGTAAAGACGCCAAATCCGCAAAGCAAACACCACTGCTGCAAGCTCTAGGTCGTGGGTCGGGTAACTCTCCTCGTGGGGCTTAAGAGCTGGCGAGACGCATAAAGCCACCACTCGGCCTGCTGCATCAAGACCGCACCCAAACCAACACCTGAAGCATCTGTGCAAACCTCAAAACCCTCCTCACCTGAAGGTAAGGCAAGAACTGGCGCCGACGTAAGCAGACGTTTCAACTCTATGAAACTCTGCTCACACTGCTCCCGACCACTAAAACGGAACTCCCTTTCTCGTCAACCGAGTCAAGGGTGCAGCAACCTGAGAGAAATCTCGAACAACCTGCGGTAGTAACCTGCCAAACCCAGAAAGCTACGAAATCTCAGACACATCTGGGACTCTCCCACTGCAAAACTGCCTCAACCTTCGCTGGATCCACTGAAACTCCCTCACCTGAGATCACGTGCCCCACAAGTGAACCTGTTGTAGCCAAAACTCACACTTGCTAAGTTTGGCATACAACTGGTGCTCTCGCAAACTCCAACACGATCCTCAGGTGCTCGGCGTGCTCCCCTCCGAAGCGGAGTACACCAGAATGGTCGTCAACAAAACTACGACAAAACCGGTCCAAGAACTGGTGGAACCCCCGGTGCATCGATCCATGAAGGCTGCTGGAGCATTGGTGAGCCCAAACGGCATCCACTAAAAACTCAAAGTGTCCATATCTGGTCCGAAAAGCAGTCCTCTCATGTCCGAGTCTCTAATCCGCAACTGATAGTAGCCCGACCTCAGTCAATCTTCGAGAAGACACGAGCAGACTGAAGCTGATCAAAGAGATCATCAATCCTAGGCAAAGGATACCTATTCTTGATGGTCACTTGATTTAGCTTCCTATAATCGATACACAACCTCAGGCTACATCCTTCTTCCGGACAAACAAAACAGTGAACCCCACGGAGAAAAGCTAGGACGGATATAGCCCTTCTCCAACAACTCCTCAAGCTGCCTCTTCAACTCCCTCAACTCCGCTGGTGCCATACGGTGGTCGGGCCGAAAAGTGAAAGGTAAAGTGCCAGGAACCAACTCTACAGTAAACTCAATCTCTCTCTTCATGGTGGAAGACCAGGCAAACTCTTCCGAAAAACATCCGAAACTCACACACTACAGGAATGTCTCCCACTCCCCGAGGCAATCTGGTCAAGAGTCACTGCAGAAACTAGGAAACCCTGACAACCAGAAGCAAGTAACCTCCCTGCCCTCAAAGCAGAAACTAGAAAGCGAGAAGTAAGAGGTACGATACCCTGGAAGTAGAACGCCGCTTGCTCCAGGTATCCGCAAGTGCACCCTCTTCTTCTGGCATCCATCACTGCACCAATACCGCTCCAACCAATCCATACCCAAAATCATCATAGTCAGCAACTGCAAGGCAAACAAACGGGCTGACAACAACTGATCCTGCACTGCAACTGCCCAGGTACCTCCTCGAGACAGTAGGACGTAAGAACAAAGTCCCCTGTCGGCAACTCTACTGCCAACTCACAGAACTACTCCCCCGAACTCAACTCTCCAAGGGAGTCTAAAAAGTCCTCAGACACAAAAGAATGAGAGGCCCGGACCGGAATCAACAAAACTCTAGCTGCACAACCAAAAACTGAAACAGTACCTTCCACCAGGTGAGCTGCCTCGCGTCTGCACGAGTCAAGGTGTAACACAACCTCTACCTCTGGACCACCAAACCTCCAGTCTGCTGACGCTGCTGCACTGCGCATGTGCCTGCTGCTGCTGCTGCTGCGCACTCGGGCTGAGTCTGAGTCTGCTGCTGCGATACACGAGGGTAGCAAAGGACAATCTCGTTGCCATGTGACCCTCTGGTCACACCGGTAACACTGCTCAGCAAAAGTACGCTGTACCTGCTGCTAGAGGCTGACCTGTCGGCTGCTGCACACTCCCAACCGCGCTGCTGCCTCTGCTCTGCCTGCCTCCTATCACGCCGAAATCTCCTCCGAGATCCTGACTTCGCCGTCGTCCAGTAGAAGGGACGCGTAAGAAGTCGCTCCTCGGGGTCGTCTGCACAGTACCCTGCTGCTGTGAGGCTGGGAAGGAACTGCCTGCGTCTGAACCTCTGCACTCCGAGCACGAGTCCGCAAGGTGTCTGCCTCCAATGCTGCCGCAGTCTGATAGGCCGCATCCAGTCTGTGACACGAGCAACTATCAGCGCCTGCCTGAGCTCCGGGGCCTCAAGCCTCTCACAACTGCTGAGTCCTCAGACCCTCATCTCCCATAATCTGCGGAGCATAACGCCCTAACTCCACAATCTGGCCCTGTACTGCACCACAGTAAAGTCCCTCTGCTGCATCCAGAAACTGGTACAACCTCTCCGTCCGACGTAAGTAGGACAGAGAGGCTCTCTCAAAAGAAACAACAAACTCCTGCCACGGAATCTGTCTCAGTGGGCGAGACTGAAAAGTAGTCTCCCACTCAGCGGACCACCAAGTCAAAACGCCGGCGCCTGCACTGGTAATTGGCTAACAACACTCGCTCCTCTGGAACACACTCCATGGAACGAAAAGTCCGCTCCACTGCCACTGCATCAACCATGCTCGCGCTACATCTGGATCAGGCTGGCCCAAAAACTGAGGAGGCTGAAACTGCAAGAACTCCCTCAACACCCTCCCAGTACCAACCCTGGGGTGGTACGGTGCGTCACGGTGCTGAGCAACAAATGAGCCATCCCTCAAGAAATGAGTCATGTCTAATCCTGAGCTACCTGAGGTGGAGTGGCGGCGGCGGAACAATACACTATGTGCGTCCTGTGGCAAAGGCTGCGTCTGCTGAGGTGGCGGAGCATCTCCAACCTCTGGACGAGTCGCCTGCTCGGCTACTCCCTCTCTAGGACGTCGCCTAGGCGCCATAGAACTACACACAAAACAAAAATACACACATAAATACACTAACTAACTCCGGGCTACTAGCTAGCTACAACTGCAACAGCTGTATCTTTAAACTCTGAGTTAACATGGTAGGCATTTTCTTATATATATCTCATCAGACCACGCTCTGATACCAAACTGTAACGACCCAGAATCCGCATTACCAGTATCAACCAGTAACCCGAATTCTGACCGCTAACCCACGAGACAGGCTCGGAAGGGTAGAATTTAAGAGTCGAGGAGACTATATGTAAGAAGATACACACCATGCAAAGCAGTAAAATCCACTATATGAACATATCATATACAACCTCAGAGTCTGAAACAAAGTACAGAGTACAGAAGTACAACAAAAAGGTACAACTCACGCAGCTAGGGAGCACCAACACCGGAGTGGCTAGACTCGCCTGGAACGGGAGTCGACGAAGACCCCACCTGAAAGGGAAGGGAGTGAGTCTCAAGAAGGAGACCCAGTAGGGAAAAGTAACCCCACCGGTAACAGTCTAAAGTGCGGAAAGTAAAAACAGAAAGTAAGTACACGTCGCACCACACAAAACTTTAAATCACACGGCTCAGTAAACACACTCACACACACAGCAAGTAGGACTCAGCTAGGGTCTGTGGTTCGGCGTCCCGTCACCACAGAGGCTCTCAACCCCCAGCCACGTGTGCACACTACAGACGCTCTCTTCTCGCGTCTGGTCCACGACCGGTTTTTCCCCTACGCTTGACCCTAGCGGTAGAGAAGGAGCTCCACGGAGACCGGCTCAACCACCAAAAGGAGTACGCACAGGACAGAGTCGCACTCGATGTCCCGGCTCACTAGCGGAGGACAACCACACGCTAGTCGTCTAGACGAAGTCGCACCCACGCCTAGGTAACACAACAGAAACGGGTACACGGTAACGCAACGCGCGTACAACAGACGGAACACACTCACGTCTGAAACCCCGTACAGTAGTAAACACCTCGTGCCACAACTACTACTACTATGCACAGGCGAGTCACACTCTAAGCCCGCCCATATGTTTTATTAGGGCGGACATCACATTCAATCGCCTCTAATCACACAGCTTAAGTCTGCTGGGAGACAGGATATAAACGGCCCACATCGATTGCCGCCAATCAGAATAAACGGCAACCCCTATGCCGCCAATCATCTAAACGGCAGTCGACTTTGTCGTTTAATTCACTCCTGAAGATCTCAACGTCAACAGATGTGGACGTTGATATCTTCAGCTCCCCATACCCAGAACTGACCCGAATCAGTCCCATGGGCAGAAACCATACTAAACTCTGACTGATGGAGGGAAACACTTCCTCTCATCAATCTACACTACCAGAATAACATAATTAGACCATCTAACCCTAGATTATCCAACCACCCTCAATTATCCGGCATGATATAACCCAAACCCTAAACCATGAATTAACTACCAATTTGCTTAATTGGACATGCTGGTTTGCTGGGGAGGGTTATAGGGGTTAAGTCCCTACCTCAGAACGCCTTAAGAATCCCCAAACAGCCACCAATCGCCCCAGATCTCCCCGAAGACTCCGCGCGAATCACGCCAAAACCTCGCGATTCCCGCCCGAACTAGCACGCCACACGATCCAGGAGCTTCCCACGAGCTCAAATCACTCAACAGAAGCTACAGGAATCAACAAAGGCTAAGAGGAAGGAAGGAGAGAAAAGGAGAAGAAGAGCTTGCTCTCGGGTTGCCCTATTTCAACAGACTGGTTAGTCGACGTCAACATCAATGGCCGCCAACTGAACCGCCTACAGATTAACGTCCACATAGCTTGTCGCTGAGTTCAAGCTCAGACGTCCACATCGCTGGACGCTGACTCAGACTCAACGGCAAGCCTGGCCGTCAACTACACAGGACCTCTACAGACCCAATAAGGATCCATTAAAGACCCGAGACCTTACATATATTCTCAAGTGAGACCGAGAAAGATACTTACACTCACGAGGAAGGGGATGACCAGGAGTGATTCAAGAGTGCCCTAACATATTAGCATCCTATTAGAGTCTTAGTTTAGTCCTTTAGTTTTCTCCAATGTAATGGTGTCATTTGGGCCCTAACTAATGGCTCTGAATTAGTGGTTGTAATAGACATTAGTGGAATTATCAATGAAATACATCTAATTTAGTGTTATTCAATTGTTCAATGTATGATGTCTATTACACCGTAGTGCCATGGCCCCCCTCCCGGACGGTTAAGAGGTGACACACACACTAACCAAATAGAAGCATCTTACACATTGTTATGGGAATGTCTTATGTGCTGCACGTGATAATATAGCAGACCAAACAAAAGAGCTATACATGATAAAATTACATATTCAATTTTCCTGCACCAAACACTAGTGCCACATATATATATGCTACAAAATCGTAGTATGTTCATTAGTTACATGCTATGTTTTCAAATTACAAGAGGGGTGCCACAGCCACGACATAAACAAAAAGGCCCTTAAAGTCGCCTAGCCTGAAGAAATTTCATAGCGAAGGAGTTGGCCTGAAGAGAGGACTGCATCATGAAGAAGAATCTGAAATGGGTTCAAAGAAGACATGAGTTCTGAATGAACTCAGCAAGCAAACCAGCAAGATATAAAACATAAGAACATGAAATATAGCACATTTATGAGGCTGCAGAAGCACATGAGTTACATAAAAAGTACATAGCATAGAAGACTTAGGGCGGCTTTGATAACTGGTTATCCTCGATTAACTGATGATAACTGGGTTTTATCAGCCATGATAAAGTGTGGTTTGCTTTGGAAAAACGGATACGTTATCAGGTAGATATTCGAGCCTTGCTCTGTTAACTTTCGATAACCCAATCAGAGGGTGATAGTGTTATCAACGGGTTTCCAGGGACAATCATAGGGGCATGTAAGGTCATTTCCACACACAAAAAATGACGAAACCCTAGCTTTCCCTTCCCTGGTCTCATAGCTCCCGAAAGGAAGTAGTCCTGATCTTCCTCCAGATCGAACTCAACTTCCAAGTCGATCCTTCCTCAGATCCTTGAATGCGGTAGGTGCAATATGACAATCTGTCTTCTTCCTCTTCATGGCACATGGTAAGCTGCCTCTAATGCCTTTCCCCATGGCAGATCTTGTTCACAAGGCACTCCACTCCGCGCAACCACTTCGATCCAAGTGAGATTTGATTTTGACTACAAGCTCCAGGAATACAAACATAGGACAATTCTCCAGGGAGTCATCCTTTCAAGCCGTTTGCTCCATTTAAACCTCTGGAGGCTAGGGAATGGGCGATTTGATCAAGTCGCACCCTCCGATATGCACTTTGACAGGACTACACCTTCCGTGCTCTGCCCCCTCTCTCCTTCCCTAGGTATTTCCTGGAGAAGACAGGGATTCGCTCCATCTTGAATGCACGGTAATGTGTGGAACATGTGAACCCAACCTCTGCTGCTATATATATTCTCCATATGGCTCCCAAGGACTCCTTCCACAACATTAGAGTGAATCACAATTGTTCTGGTGGTGGTCGGTGTGTTGATTTCGCTGTGGTGACCACATCTTCTTCCTCGTCAGCAAATACGCCAGACTATGAAGGGCAATATGACTTCCTTCCCTCACTTCCTCCTATTGTTACTTCTAATTTCCTTTGAGCTTCGCAGTGGTAAGTTTCATCTAGACATATGATATATGTTGTCCTGAGATTGGTGACCTTAAAGTATCACAATGTGTACCTATCTTTGCCCTGCACAAGGTTCATTTATGTGCATGCGAGTTTTTTAAACTGGTTGCATGTGGCAGTTACTAAGGTTGTTGTTTTGGCTATTGAGAATGTTTTTTAGGCTGATGAGCAATGAAGTTTTAAATTTGTTTTCCACCTTCTTCATAACAGTTATATAACACACTTGAAGCGAAAGAGATTATTGAACATGTCAACTACAGGTAAGAAATTGCTCTTACTTATACATCATTCATGTTGTGGTTGTAATTGATTATAGTGACATAATAGTACCATGGTAGGTTTTAGTAATTACTCTAATGCATCTTATGGAGTCTTCATGGTAGGTGTTAGTATCATGGATGTTGTTAGTATCATAGACGGTTATGTGTTCTTTCAATTTGTTTCTTGTAATGCATGTCACTCCATCTTGAAGTGAACATTTTCTTGTAGTCTTTCAACTTGTTAAAAGAAATATCTCACTTCTTAGATATACATATTTTTGGGCAGTTTTGCAATTAACTTTTTTACTCTAAGGAAAGGGCCTGTGTACCATGGGAAACATATTAGGAATACACCAGCATCATATTAAAAGGCCATTTCACAGTCAATATTTTCTGTGCACCCTCAGGATTAAATTTTAGTTTCTTTGATTAGAAGAAAGCCACAGCCAAGGAAAAGAAAAGAAGTGAAGGGAGAAGAAAGAGATCAGCCAATTGAGATGATACCCAAGATCATTTTTTCGTGGAATTAATGATACAAGAGTCCTGCAAAAATAACTATAGAAAGGGTACTTTCACTACACATAGTTGGCAAGAAATGGTGAAAGCATTTAACAATCATTTCCGGATGGCTTATACTAAAGATCAGTTGTACGGGAGATTTCGGAACTTGAAGACAAAGTCTGGTCTTTATGAACAATTGTTAAAATTAAGTGGATGGGGATGGGATGACAACAAGCATGTTCCCATTCCTAGTTATGAGGGAGCGTGGGAGTGTATGAAGGTAGTAAATTGCCACCTTTTTTATTAGGGAATATAATTGCTAAAATTAATAAAGGGATTTCTAACTTGAAAATTTGCACAAGATTATTAGGTAAATCTCAATTTCCAACTCATTAAAAGGAAATCCTTCCCCTTGTACCACGATATGTCCCTTTTATGTGGAAATATCATGGCAACTGGCGATGATGCAGACGGATCAGTTAGAGGTACACAAATTCCTCAGGGAATTGTACTCCCTAATAGTGCCAAGAATATGGAAATTTCTAATGTTGGATTTCAAACTTCTATTCATATTGTTTGTCCACAAGGCAGTCAAGGACATGTACCTCTTGTTAATGGACAACAGAGGCCCACAAATGAAGGTGAGGAGGGAACATCTAACCCTAAGAAACCAACATCTGTTAATGGGAGGAAAGAATGGTTGAAGAAGATTAATGACTCTGCTATCCATGAATTTATAGCTGTGTTGAGTGACCGCAACATTCTATTTGGCTCATACCGCAACGACCGCTTAGGGCAAAATGAGACTGGAGCAAGTACAAACATTCCCATGTTAAAGGAAGTTATTCAAATTCTTAAAGAGATCCCCACTCTCCCCCAAGAAGTGTATCTAAAAGCACTAGACCTTTTCACTGAACGAAGGACAAGGGGCCTGTTCTTTGTCCTTGATGACAAGGATCGGTTGGACTGGTTGTTATCTTGGACTGGGTATGATGTTATGTGAGTCATTGATTAATGTGTACTTAGGTGCTTGTAGGGCGGTGTTCTCTTCAATTCTCACCTTGGCCAATGGCCATAATGTGCCTTAGATGTCAAAGTGAAAGCGGGGAGTGTCATGTAATGACTAGTTTGTGTTCTTCCTCATGTAATGCAAGCACCTTTTGATGTTAGTAACGTTCAGTCTAACAACCACCTTGCCATTGATGTCAAACATCTTCCATCCTCAACTTTGAATGTTGGAAGTGCACTTTAACATGGGTAAATATCATTGTTATGTTGTATGGGTGGCTGTCGGCCGGGAATCTACCTCACTTGGGAGGAGTGTTTTGCTAAAGTTAATGGATACCAGAGCTAGGTTCAAAGGCTTCCACTCTATGGAGGTGGCTGAAGCTGCTTACACTGGCTCAATTGGAGATTGGGCTACAACCACCAGATCTCCCCATGGACAGTTGTCTAGGCAGACCGCACCATATGGACAAGGACAAGAAATAGCGACATCTAACCATAACCAGCATGCCTCAACAATAGTCCTTCTTTGTGTGATGTTAGGGTGCTTCTTGATTATAATGTTTCTCCTAGGTTTCATTGTCGTAGGCTTATTTTCCATCTTATTTTTACGTCGTTAGCTCATATATTCAAAGGTGAACCTATGACGAACCATATCGTTTAAACCCGTTAACCTAATAACGAGCTAGATCTGACTCCGCTTCCGCGAACAAGCCGAAGCCTCGCTAGGGATTTCACACACAAGTCCGTGTAAACACAAAAGAACACACCAATATATATATAAGATTCAACATCCCACACATATTTACAATGGATTTACATAGCTAAATTTTAACAAAAGTCAAACTCAAGAACACAGGCCTGGGGAATACCCTGGGCACAACAGAAAAGTAAATTACACTGTTGGATGCTTTGACCCAACACCACTGCGACGCGACTCCGGACTAGAAGATGGGTGAGAAGCCTCCTGCTCTCCCTCACCTGAAAGCAATAAGGGGTGAGCCTCATGAGTCACTGGCTCAGTAGGGAAATTCCCCCAAAAGCCGCAAACCACAAAACACAAGAGAAGCAGGAGTAGAACACAGTTATTATAGCTAACAAGTCTATATGAGCATGGAATAATAATTACAATGGCTTAAATAAAATTAAGCTAATAACAACAACTCAACTTAAATAAGTAAACGGTAAACCACGCTCAGAAGTACAAGCTAAAGAAGGGTAACGCCCAACACGAGTCACGAAGACTGGTTCGCGACACCATCTACAGACCCGGACAAGCAACACAGGTCTACCTCTCAGCCTCGTAGCCAAGGACGAAAGGTTCAGCTACCGCTCCACTACGCAGAACCAACAAGTTGTGGAAACAAACACACACCACAACTGTAGCCCACACGGCTACAGCTCCATGCCTGGCACCTTTAAGGTCTCTAGCCCGATCACCCTAAAGTGAGGCACTGGAAAACAAGGACTAGCTGAGGACCAATACGTCTACGGTGTCCGCCCCCCAACCAGAGCACGCTACAAGCGACTAAGTACACCCACAACACACAAGTCGATGTCCCATTGTCGTCTTTCCCTCAGCCGGACGTACTACTCAAGCTACAGAGTGAGGGTGTCCAGGAAGATGACACAGACCCAAACGGTACACAAGTACTGGGACAAGACCCCGAGCACTACGTGACTGGCTCACAAAGAACTGGGGTACCCGACTCGAGATGTAACCACGGGCGGCATCGTATACCCGACTTGTCTTGCACACACAACCACACAAACTCGGTAATACCACCTACCACAAGTGCTGATGCACCGCTTACCAGTGCCTTGCACAATACACAACGATAATCCGATAGTTACACTATCATACACAACCATAAAGCCCTCGGAACTATTAACGAGACAGGGCTATTGTCACCTTATGAACGTGACACCCCGATAGGTCGCGTTCAGAAATAGAATGCGATGGGTCGTCCTGTCGCGTTCAGATCGTGATAGGAAGGTCTGTCGCCTTCACAGACAGGAACCCTAATCCGGGATACCATCTCCGGATCTCCCATGCAAACCACGTAAAACAATGTAAAAAACCCATTTTCATGCTCTATTCATTGCCCTAGCATTGTATCTATCATTTTTAACGCAAATAACAACCTACACATGCATCACATGCCATCCACGGTGTGTAAAAAATGATGGAATTCCCCTACCTTCGTGAAGAACGCGAAGAACAATAACCACCCGGCTTTCCTCCGCTCCGTGCGACGTCCTCGCGGCGGAGAGCACGCCAAAAATGACCCAAAATCGCCAAATCGCCCAAGAAGAAACCCGTGAAATCTCCTCCTCCCCGACCTACTCAAAAACACTTCGGAGATGGGAACGTGACGCACCCCTCGCTGTCGCGACAAGAACGTGACATAGGAGGTCGTCGCCTTCCATTGTCGACGTTAGCAAGTCTGCCAGCGCGCGACACGCGGCGGACATGCAGACGAAGACTCTCAGACGTCGGCAACTTGAACGCGACACCCAGGACCATCGCGTTCAGAACGTGACGCCAGGCCCTGTCGTGTTCACAGACATGGAGTCAGTGAGTGCTTTGGGCCCAACCTGCCAGCCCACAAAGCCTCATAACCTGCACAAACACCTGTAACACACGTCATTGGCCGCACACTGGCCTCCACAACCACTAGGAGAGGATCCACAAGGATCCGAAAAATGCGCGACGTTACATTACTATCATCTAAAAAGAAATTTTGACCTCGAAATCCAAGAAGAAATTTAAACACGTAAAGCAATAAACACAACAACATGTACTATCATCTAAAAAGAATTAAAAGCTTACTCAAATAGGTAAGGATACGCTTTGAACATTCCTCTTCCAATTCCCATGTATCTTCTCCTCCTTGCCTGTTCTCCCATCTGACCTTTACCAATTCAATTTCTTTATTCCTCTATTTCTATGTCCTGCGGCCTGTGATCTGCACTAGATATTCTGGCATAGACATGTCGGGCTTCAAATCATCACATTGATAGCTGACTACTGATAGCCCACGAATGCATCGTTAAACACGTGACTAACAATCTCAAAATTATCAGCCTACACTAAATATTTTGACAATAGTTAAGTGGTGAGAGCCGAGCGAATCCACGGGGAAAAAGATTCTAGAGTGAAAACCTTGAGTTTTTAGTTAGAAAAATAGCGTGGTGATATTAAAAACTAAGTTGCGTTAAATAAATCTAAGCTAAACTAAATAAATAAAGAGAGAGATAAAGAGTGGATTAAAGACAAAGAGACAAAGTTCTGAAATGGCATTCCACTAAATAAAATAGTTAACAAAAATTGTTTGATACTAAACAAAGTAAATCAAAACAACTATCCTAAATAATACTGAAAAATAGAGCGAGAGAGAGAGAGACAAAAGAAGAGAGGATGAAAAGAGAGAGAGAGGAGAGAGAGCGCGTGAAAGAGAGAGGAGAGAGGCGCGAGAGAAAAGAGAGAAGCGGAGAGAGAAGAGAGAGGCGAGAGAGAGGAGAGAGAAGAGAGAGAGAGAAAGGAGAGAAGAGCGGGGAGAGAGAAGAGAGAGAGAAAAAAAGAGAGAGGAGAGAGAGAGAGAGAGAGGAGAGAGAGTGGAGAGAGAAGAGAGAGAGAGAAAAGAGAGAGAGAGAGAGAGAGGAGAGATCGGGAGAGGAGATGCGGCCTCCTCTACGGCATGCAAGCACGTAGAGAGGAGGGTGCTGGGGCGCTGACGGGCGGCACGCAGGCGGTGGACACGGGCGTGCGTGGGTGGTGGACGCGGGGCGCGCGGGCGCTGGCGGGCGGGGCGCGCGTGGCGCGCTGGCAGCAACGGGCGGGGAGCGGTGGCGCGCGTGGCAGCAGCGGGCGGGGTCGCGCAGGCGGCAGGCTCGCGGCTGAGGCAGGTGCGGCAGGGACAGGCGCGCGCGGGCGGTGCAGGGCACTGGCGGGCCCTGTAGGCGCGCACAGGCGGCTGCTTTGCTGCTGCTGCTTCTGCGTTCCTGAAAGAGAAACCGGGAGAGAGGAAGAAGAAAGGCAGAAGAGAGAGAAAAGAGAAGGAGAAGAGAGGAAGAAAGGGATCGGAGAAGAGAGGGAGAGAGAGAAAGTGAGAAAGAGAATAGCAATGAGAGAGAGAGGGGGAGGCTTATAAAGTAGTAGAGAAAGATAGGAAGGGGGAGAGAGGAAGGAAAGAGAGATTTTTGGAAAATAGGAGAGGAGATTTTTAAAAGTGAAAGTGTTTTTGAAAAGAGAGAGAGGGAATATTTAAAAAACATAGAATCTCTCATTATTCTCTCTTGCTTTAATCAAATCCATTGGCCCATTAAGCACTTCATAGAATGGCCCATTAACCTGCAAATACAACATAAAATGAATTTAATCAATTATCGTCCATGATAATAGAAATCTTATGAATTTATCAAGTGTTAGTCATTGAAATGGCATGATTATTCATGATAATTATGATATTATCACATCCCCCACTTACTCATGCTAGTCCCTTAGCAATGCACATAAGTAAATAATTGGGACAAACAAGAGTTTAAAACATCATACTTCATGACAAGAAAGTAAGAATGAGAATGTTTGGTCATAAGTATTTCAAGTTCCAATCGAGAGTGTCAAAGGCAAATATG
>JACBKR010003007.1:0-31450 GCA_014218235.1 Colocasia esculenta | reverse complement strand
ATAGACTTGCACTACCTCCACAACTGGCAAATGTGCACAATGTATTCCACATATCCATGCTGAGGAAGTATTTATTCATGTCGACCATGTGATTAACCATGAGGACTTGGAGATTCGGGAGGACCTGACCTATGAAGAGAAGCCGGTCAAGCCTGGATCGGAAGTTTCAACGACTCAGGAATCGTACCATACCTAGGGTGAAGGTCCAATGTAGTCGAGCGGAGTTACAAACGCTACCTGTGAAACGGAGGAAGAATGAAGAAGAATCATCCAGAACTATTTCTCAGGTATGAAACTATATCGTTATGTAAAATTGGGGACCAAATTTCTTAAGTGAGGGAGGAGTAACACCCCGGAAATTTAGTAAATTAAAAATCAGAAATAAATAGAAATAAATAATTTCCACATTATCGGAACTACAGAACTTACGTACCACTATCGTGCGTGAGAGAACACATCAGAAACTTCCGTAAAAATTATAAATCAACCCCAAACATTATCCCTAAGCGTTCCACAAAGAAATTCGCGCAACGAAAAATCTGATTGGTCTTGTGTACGTCGCAATGTGACTAATTACCTAAATTAGGAAACTGAGTCGGAAAACCGTTAATGCGGAAATATAATGTAGCACCCGGAAATTTAATTACATAACAATATAATAAATAGAAATAAATCATTTTCACAATATCATAGTTTTTAAAACATACGTATCAGTATGACGTGCTAAAACTACATCAGAAAATTCTGGTAAAAAATTATAAATCACCCTAAACATTATTAATAAATGTTTCAAAAAGAAGAAATTTATGCCAAGAAAAATTGTATTAGCCAAGTTTAAAGTGTTTGCGACTTATTATCGTAATTCATGAATAAGTCGACAAATCATTATCATACGTACTCGGATGAGTCAGAAAATTAAATAAAAATCATATATGGACTTCAAATAATATCCTCTAATGACCCATTAGAAATTTGGGTCAATAAAAATCATTTGGACTAGGTTTAAGAGTTATTGTGTACCGATATACAAATTAGGAAACAAGTCGAAAAATCATTAACACGAAAATACGATGCAACCATAAATTAAATAAAAATGTTGGGGAGAACTTCCAACAGTATATATTGATGACCCATTATCATAATTGGGCCAATGGACAATATTTGGCCCAAAAATCAATAAAGCTAGAAAATGCATGGAAATTCGTAACTCTAATAGGCTGAAATTAGAAAAGAAGTATTATAGTTGAATTGGGAAGAGATCTTGCATTCTTGCAACCCAATTCGTGCTTAACTATGGTGGGAGGTTTCCAAAGCCTCACACACTCTAATGGAGAAGAAAATCCTCAAAATAGGAAACTAATATGTCAAACCGCAACCTAGCTTTCCTAGTTACAATAGGACTCCTCCTTGGTTGCTTAAATACTCTTCACCCAAACCCGAGGTACGAGTTTAGAACTTGCTGGGGTCATGTGGAGGAGCTCTTGGTGTCTGAGGAGCTTTGGAACGACCACAAGAAGCTCATCTTCTCCCCCCGTTGGGTCTGCTGCGACCTGCACAGACAGTCATCTTGAAGTCGACCAAAGTAGGTCAAACCTAAACAAAACCATGCAAGGCCTATACCCCTAGAAAGAGGGTCAAGTCTACGTTCACCCAAGTGGAATGCCCAATTCCATGCAGTATACATAGAGTATTAAGCGTTTTCAAAACAGTGGTCTGAACACATGGGTTTCGGGAAAAATGAGACTTCATCAACCCAAAAGGAGGTTTTTCGGGCCAAACCTAACATATCCTATACCAATGTGTAGAGCATCATTCGTTTCCCACTGGTTCATCGAATTTCAGTGAGTAGATTTTGAATTATAAGCGTTTTGCCAAAGTCGCGCATTGTTAGGGATTTTCCCGTTCTTATATGTTGCATGTGATTCAAGACAGAATAGAGAAACCACAACATGAAAGTTTTTCTACTAGTTGTCCTCGTCATGGTTGTGTTGAACGTTTTGTCTAAATATCATTAGTTAGAGAGTTATAAGCGTGGTAAGAGGTTGCTGTTATGAAACTACGTTTTCCAGGTTACACTTGGTTACGTTGTGTTTGACTTGATTAAAGCCTATCGAAACCCTCATGGGTTCTAATTCCGATTTACTGGAAGCACCTCGCATGTCTAGATTAGTTTAAAAAAACTGTTTCGTTATTTTCATACACTGTACAATTTGTTCTCTATTTTTGAAGCACCCTATGTCAATAAGGCTGTTCTAGACCGCAATCCAAGAACATGTCCTTTCTCTGTCAGATTCAGGCGCAGACCCTGTGAACGTGATGGCCCGATAGGCCGCGTTCTGTGGTCTTGTCGCGACAGTATACCCCGTCGCGTTCTGAACGCGACGAAGCGCTCCGTCGCTACCTTGATGCCTGATCTGACTGCCCCATCGCGTTCTTCACATCCCAGTGTCGCGTTCTGTTCCCGACCCATGCGACCCTTAGGGGGATCCGTCGCGACCTGACTTCGGGTCTGACCACCCTGTCGCCTTCTTCATATGCACCCGTCGCGATCTCAGGATTTTGCATAAATCCCCACTTATTTTCTTACAAATCTAACCGCTATATCCGAGGTTGGTTAACATGAATTTAGTGTGTAATTCACATGTTTTGGGTCTGATCATTGCATGGTGGTTATTTTAATGGCTTAAAGTGATTAACCCATTTAAAAGTTTTAATTACATGAATGCTATTCTAATGCTCCTAAAGGTTATGATCCATTCATGCAACTCATGATTTAATCTTTCCATTATTCTACCATGTTTAAAATGATAATTATCGTTCTTAATTTGCAAGCCCATGTGTAGTTTAAATGCAATGTCAATTCGTGCCTCATGTTAAGTGCTTTTTCTGCGAGTTTGAAACCGATGGTTTGAGAATTGAGACACGCGTTACATCCTACCACACTTACACGTCTAGGCAGCCCTTTCTTGGGGATTTGGAAGCTCTCTATCGGTCATTCTGAATCGGTAGACTAGTGACCTTTTCTCTAAGGCCTCCGTAAATCTCCTCTGACCATGGATTCCCACATGGCCGACGAGTTGGTTGTACCATTGAAGTTCCATGGAGATAGCGTGCACTTCCTCTCTCGTCTTGTTCTCGTGAGTGTGAATTACAATCTAGACTAAAGCCGTTAATGTAAAGATTGAACTAAATTATAAATCGTACCGTTATGCTGCCGAATTTATCTCTTGACCATTGCTATCATGAAATCATGTTCAATTATTATTAAGTCTCGTCATCATCATGAACATGACATTACACATGCTTATTATTGAAACTCTCATTGGCCATTATAAATGACTGTGGGTATCTACATTTAAAATTTAAGTGAGATGCTGACCGGCACGGCGAGTGTCCAAGGGCTCCAGTCTAGCCCCAATGACGGAGAGTCATAAATATATTGTTAACCGGGGTATAATGATTACTGGCATTGCATCTGCGCTGGGAGTCGTGCGTGTCGTGTGAGTGATAGATACAATAACCACATATACTGTCCTGGTGTACATTCTTGATGGATCTTTTCTTGGTGTACATTAGTGTCTACGTGCCTTATTAGTGTTACATGATCGTGCTCGTGCGTGCTGCTTGCTTGGTGATATGGCCATCCTGCATTTAATGCAATTAGTGATACCTGCTCTTCACATCAAGTGAATTCTTGTGTGCTTGTACAAAGTGATCTATTGCTAGTTCTATCTTGTCATCCTGTTCAAAATGTGTTCTATCATGATCGCTCTATCTAGCTGTTCATGTATCATGTTTTAATGAGTTTTATTCGTACTCGCATATCTTTCATCGTGCTTACCTAGTTCTAAATTGCTAATCACTATATTATTGCCCGCACATGAGATATAAATCCTACTGGGCTAGTTTGCTTATCCCCTACTTTTACCCAATCTAGGTGACTATGAAGTTCAAGAGGAAGAGCAAGTCGAGGATTGGGAATGCGTCCGAGTGATGAGCGTTCCAATTATGAGTCTATCTATAGTTAGTTTATTTTGAGTGTTAGAACAATGTAGTAGGAAGTGAGGTATTATGTACTTTTATTTTATTGAGTTATAGTCCTATAATAGTTCCATTTGGATATAATGAGTTGAGATTTGAATAAAATATAGTTGAGTTCAATATTTGGGACCTATGATGATGTATTGTTATACATTTAGTGCGTGCTAGGCTTATTTGCCGACTGTTCACGTCTCGGGTTATCGTCTCGAATTATTTCCGAATTCTTCGAACTAATATCCACTGAGAAATCTCAGAACGTGACAGTTAGTGGTATCAGAGCCTAGGAACACCAAAAGGATGTATGTCTCAGGAATAGGAGATACCTATGGAACTAGGTCTTGGAAATTAATACAGTACCTGGTGTGGAAGGGGTAGAGACTGGGAATATGTTAGCAAGAATTAAACACTCTACCCATTGACTCTGATAATGTATCTAGAGACATTAATTGGTTTCCATTCTTTCCTCAGGACCCTCATAACTCTACACTCATTGCAATGGCTCGTAATCAGTGGCAAGCTATGCAAGAAACGTGGCTGGATTGACCCAAGCATTACAAAATGTAGTTCAGGCTGGAAATCAGGCTGGAGCTGCAAGGAATGGAGCCGGTGATCTGCACGGAATTTTAGGAGTTTAAACCCTCCTCGTTTCTCTGGATCCCCTGACCCAGACGAAGCAGAAAAATGGCAGGAAGAAATAGAAAGGATCTTCTAAGTAATGCAGTGCACCAATAGGGAGAAGGTGGTACTGGCCACTTTCCAATTTACTAATGATGCCCGAGCATGGTGGAAGGCCACATCGGCCCACCTACCTAATGTTGGCGAACTGGAGTGGGCTAGATTCTGGAGATATTCCGGGGAAAGTATTTCTCTGAGAGAGTCAAGGAGAAGAAGGCAGCGGAGTTTGCCGCACTAAAATAGAAAGGAATGTTCGTGTCTGAGTATGAGGCTCAGTTCGTGCGGTCTTGCTGTGTACGCTCCACACCTGGTGGGAACTGAAAGACTTAAGGCAAGTCGGTTCATGGATGGGCTCAGGCCATGTTCATTGAAGGCTCGGACCACACAACATTCAAACTTACACTGAGATGGTCCAAAGAGTTCAATTGGTAGAGACACTATGGCTAAGGTGGAAGGCATGAGGGGGAAGGACATCTCAAAACCGACCTTTATAAAAAGGGGTGCAGTTGATACAACTGGAACTTTCCCAATAACAACAATAACAACAACAACAAATACAACACAACAACAACAAAGGCCAACCACTAGAGAGGACTATGGTATGGAGAAAAAGATCAAAGTAGAAGAACAATGACGGGTGGAGTATTGTAAATTTTGCAACAAGCCTGGGCACAAGCGGACAAGTGCTGGAAGAAGGCCGAGGCTTGCTTGCGATGTGGGAGTCATCAACATCGTATACCGAACTGTCCCATGCTAAAAGACCAAGCTAGAAGGAACCAAGGAGTGGTAAAGCATCAGAGGACGGGTGAATGCAATGACGCAAGCGGAGCTTCCGGAAGGAGGTATGATTGTTAAACCTCTAGACGACTATCTTGATGTTTTCTTATTAGTACATTTCTAAGATGGGGGGAGATCATTAAGGAGAAATTAGAAAGGTTAATCTAGTAATTATACCATAGTTCCTTTGGTGGATCAAGATGGAGTTATAACAACCGTGAAAGGAAAACACGAGTGGAAGGAACCAAAGAATATATGGGTAGCCATAGGTGTAGATGTTGGACTAGTATCCACGATGATTGAAACAAGTTAGAGGAATTAAATCTTGAACCAACTCAGGATCATAACTTTCAAAAGTGAATTAATGATCAATGAATTTGGGGACCAAATTCTCTTAAGTTGGGGAGGGTGTAAGACCCCCGGAAATTTTAATTACATAACAATATAAATAAATAGAAATAATCATTCCACAATATCAGAGTATTTTAAAACATACGTATCATTATCGTACGTGCAACATACATCGAAAACTTTTGTAAAAATAATAATCAACCCTAAACATTATTACTAAATGTTTCACAAAGAACTTTGTGCCAAGAAAAATCGTATTAGCCAAGTTTAAGTGTTTCGCGACTTATTATCGTATTCTGAATAAGTCGACAATCATTATCAACGTACTCGGATGAGTCAGAAAATTAAATAAAACTCATATATGGACTTCAAATAATATCCTCTAATGACCCTCAAGAAATTTGGGTCAATAAAAATCATTTGGACTAGGTTTAAGAGTTATTGTGACCAATTATACAATTAGGAACAGTCGGAAAACCGTTAACACGAAATATGATGCACCATAAATTTAAATAAAATGCTGGGGAACTTCCACATTATATATTGATGACCCATTATCATAATTGCGACAATGGACAACATTTTTGCCCAAAATCAATAAGCTAGAAAATGCATGGAATTCGTAACTCTAAATAGGCTGAAATTAGAAAGAAGTATTATAGTTGAATGGGAAGAGATCTTGCATTCTTGGCAACCCAATTCGTGCTTAACTATGGTGGGAGGTTTCCTAAAGCCTCACACACTCTAATGGAGGAAGAAATCCTCAAAATAGGAAACTAATATGTCAAACCGCAACCTAGCTTTCCTAGTTACATAGGACTCCTAAACACTGGGTTTCTTAAATACCTTCACCCAAACCCTAGGGACGAGTTTAGAACTTCTGGGGTCATGTGGAGGAGCTCTTGGTGGCTGAGGAGCTGGGGAACGCCACAAGAAGCTCATCTTCTCCCCGTTTGCGTCTGCTACGACCTGCACAGACAGCATCTTGAAGTCTCAAAAGGTAGGTCAACCTAAACCAAAACCTTGCAGGCCTATATGCTGGAAGAGGTCAAGTCTAATTCTAACCCAATGGATGCCCAATTCCTGTAGTATACACGGAGTATTAAGCTTCTTCAAACGTGGTCTGACCACAGTTTTTCTGAAAAAAGAGACTTCATCAACCCAAAAGGTAGGTTTTCTCGGGAAAACCCTTTCATATCTATATCAATGTTCAGAGCATTCATTAACTTTCGTTTCCCCTGGTTTCTGTTGCCCGGTTGGCTAACCCAGAGGGGGGGGTGAATGGGTCTTTAAATAAAATTTATCTGATAAAAACCTGAACTCAAACAAACATAAAGAGTTCTTGAAAGAGATTAGTAATGGTTAGTAAAAACAACAATCACACAATGAAGACAATCACACAACACACAGATTTATCCTGGTTCGGATCTCCTCTCCTTAGGAGTCCTACGTCCAGTCCCTGAGCAACCCTCAAGATTTCACTAACTAGGGTACAGTCCCCCTATGGACAAAAACAACCACCCAGCTCAGCTGGTCTTCCTTCACTCCTGAAGGGAACACAACACCCTGGTACCACCAGGTCTTCCTTCACTCCTGAAGGGAAAAACACCACCCTGGAACCACCAGGTCTTCCTTCACACACGAAGGGAAAAACACAAGAAAATCTTGAAGAAATGACTAGCCCCTAGATCAAGCTTTTACAACACTCAATCTGAAGCTACAAGCACTGAGAGACAAAGATCTACACAATGTGCACTCTCTCAGAACTAATCTAGCTCTTCCTTAATTTTTCTTCTCACAGCACAAGGAGCTAAGAGCCAAGATCGAAAGGAATGAATTTCTGGCTCTAGAGATCTTCTGAAGACTTGAAAGCTACAGAGTTCTGGCTCTCTTGAATATGAATAATGCTTTCTTCTTCGTTGAGTGCCTGTCTTCAGAACTTCGTCTTGTATTATATCTCCAATTTGAATGAGGACGAAGAGATGACCGTTGTCTCACAGCTTTGGTGTACGTTAGACTGAAGGATTTGTGGAAGCTTCCTGTCGACAGTCTTTTGTTCTTTGGAGCACGCAAAGTGATGAGATCTTCTGAGTTGGCTTGTGGTTCTTCCAATGTTGTAGAATAGTATATCCTCAAGGTTCTGCAAGGTTGAGCTTTAATGGTAGACAGCTATACTATCTCCAGATGTCAATCAACGTCAGAGCAGATAGATACAAATATAGTAGTAACAGTTTATCGTTCTAAAAGATGCATGCAGAGAATACACGAGAATGGAAGATATGTTCCGTATCCATGCAGAGATACGTTCAGTCTTTATTAAATGCATGGCAGTCAAACACGTGATGCAACTTTGACTATTCAACGTATCTTAAATCAAGATAAACATTAATTAATAGAAACATGACTTATGCAATCGTTATGATAGTCTGATAGAATCGTTATGAACAAATTGCTATAGTCTCAGAAGAAGTCGTTATGATAACTTATGAAATCGTTATCACAACCAAGTCGTTATAACTCCTGAAAGAATCGTTATGCTGACTACAGAATCGTTATAAACAAGTCGTTACAATTCTAAAGAATCGTAACGCTGACTTACAGAATCGTTATGACGAGCAAGTCGTTATAACTTCTAAAGAAATCGTTACGATGACTTACAGAATCGTTATGACGAGCAAGTCGTTATAACTTCTAAAGAAATCGTTACGATGACTTACAAATCGTTATGACGAGCAAGTCGTTATAACTTTCTAAAGAAATCGTTACGATGACTTACAGAATCGTTATGACGAGCAAGTCGTTATAACTTCTAAGAAATCGTTACGATGACTTACAGAATCGTTATGACGCAAGTCGTTATAACTCTCTAAAGAAATCGTTACGATGACTTACAGAATCGTTATGACGAGCAAGTCGTTATAACTTCTAAAGGAGTCGTTACGATAACTTACAGAGTCGTTATAATGAGCAAGTCGTTATAACTTCTGAAGGAGTCGTTACGATAACTTACAGAGTCGTTATAATGAGCAAGTCGTTATAACTTCTGAAGGAGTCGTTACGATAACTTACAGAGTCGTTATAATGAGCAAGTCGTTATAACTTCTGAAGGAGTCGTTACGATAACTTACAGAGTCGTTATAATGAGCAAGTCGTTATAACTTCTGAAGGAGTCGTTACGATAACTTACAGAGTCGTTATACAATCGACTTGTTTGACACAGCAAGGTTATTCAATCTTACAAGTAAATCGTTGTACTTGTGAGGAAATCGTTACAGTTAATGAAGGAATCGTTATAGCTCTTCTGAAAACAATGTATGTAAGTACTTACCACAAATGCTTGACTTTCTTTGGGTATTTCCTGTGCTTAAGGCTAAATAAAACATAGTTAGAAAAACTTTTGACAGTGTTTTGTTTATCACCAAAATAAGCATGTAATTAATTTAAAAGTACATGGGGATGGACTGTTCATCAATCTCCCCCTTTTTGGTGATGACAAAACTATGATCAACATTTAAGTAGTACTTAACAGTAAACAGGAATAAAAGTGATTCAAGAATGTATCAGACAAATGTAGGTAAACATTCTCCCCCTTTTTGTCATTAAGCAAAAAGTAATAGGAAAGAGACAAAGAATAAGAGACAATGAGGAGAAAGAGCACAACCCATTCATTAAGCTTGTGGAGGTACAGGCAAATAATAAGCAGGAGAGAGAAGGGAGGCATAATGAGAAATAGCTTCCCAGGCCTGCTCTTCCTGACGCATAAAATTGCCTAAAGGCACCACTCTCAATGAAGAAGGTTGGTCCCATGGTTGAAGCCATCTTGGAGAGATAGATGCTGCGCTGCTTGGTAAGAAACTGGTCATAATCATCTGGATCCATGGAGGAGCGGATGAGGAGAGTTGTACCAAAGCTTGCACAGGCAAGAAATTGATCCATGGTGACAGGATAGAAAATCTGTTTCTCCTTGAGTTCATGGCGAGAGCTAAAACACCTTGTACCTTTCAGCCCAAATTTGTAGGGATCAAGGACCAGATGGATGAGTTCATATCCAAGAAAGTGGCAGGAGAGACAGGAGCTTTTCCTTCCCTGGCCTGAGCAGCATTCAGATGAGCTAGCTGTTGAGCTGACAGAGAGTAAAGCTTGGACCATTCGGAGGCATTCAGCCTTTCACATTCTGAGAGTAGAGGGGCAAGAACATCAGATTTGACAACCCTCTATGATATTCCCAATAGAAATCTAGGAAACCAACTTGGAGGCCTTTCTGAATCTTGATTCTGCCCATGACTCTTGCAAAACGCTCAAAGATGAGTGAACCAATCGAAGACTCCATGATCAGGAAATGAATCTGAGGCAGGAAAATGTCTTCAGGGAAATGAAGAGTTGCAAAATCTACTCTTATTTCCTCAGACTGCTCAGAGTGGATAAGGACCTTGATGGCTCTCTTGAACTGGCTAAGCTGAACTTCAGGTAATCTGTTGAGATACCTGTAGTTGTTGAACATTTGGAAATGCCTGATCAGCTTGATTAGCTTCTGAATGGCAGGGGCCCAGGTGTTCTGGTGGTGAAACTTGAACCACTCAGAAAGGGTTAAGGAGTGATCCCTGGGAGGAAACCTTGCTGCCTTAGCCTGAAGAAAGCGATTGTACAAATCTTTATGAGATCTAGCCCATTGCTCCTCAGTTTTGGAGTGGGCTGAGGAGAAGATTTTGGATTTTTCGGCTTTAGACAGAGGAGTATAGGGAAGAATTACGTCTAGATGGTCAGAGAGGTTAAGAAAAGGAAGATTGTAAAGAGTGGCAAAACAACCTTTTGTAGGTATTCTTTGTACAGTGAGGTATGCTTGTTGGTCACTGTAAGAGAAAACCACAAAGGTGGGTAAAGAGGAGTGTTGGAGGAAGAAAGTTTGCGTTTCTTGAGACAGTACTGGAAGAGTCTGTCTTGGAAAGGTGGTCTCCTACCTTTAGCACAGACCTAAGGATACCTCTTCAAACTCATCCTTAATTTTATCAAGAAAGGGAGTCGATTTGGACATTCTAGGAATAAGTGATAAAGGAGGGGTGCAGGGGGGTAGAGAAATGCATCAGAATTGAGAAATCCTACTTCTGAAATGAAGATGTACCAGAAGAGGATGAGGCTCCAGCTGAGGATGCTGGAGGGGCCTCGAAATTTTGAGAAGAAGAAAGATGAGAAGTGAAGAAACAGGAGAGGATGAGGTAGGATGAGGAGGGAAAGGTGTGGGAGAAGAAATGGGCCTGGATCTAGGCCTTTTGAAGGAGGTGGGAGCAGGTGGAGCTGTGAAGTTAGTGGGTGGAGAAGGAGGAATGGGAGTGTTGGTAGAAGTGGGAGCAATGGGTGGAGGATCTGAAACCACTTCTTCAGGCAAGGGAGGCAAAGGATCCAACACTGCCGGCCCTGGTGGCCCTGATTCCAACACAACTGGCCCTGATGGCCCTGACTCTTCAGCTGGCCCTGATGGCCCTGACTCTTCAGCTGGCCCTGATGGCCTGATGGTTCGGCCTCTGCTGCTGCCTCGCTTCAGCTGCTGGGGCTGCTGCTGTTTGCCCGGAGGGCTCAGGTACACTTGTAGGTTAGGTTCCTGAGCTGTGCTGGAGGAGGAGCTTGAGCTCCAACTGCCTGAAGGATGTCAGATACACATTCTTCATGGTCCCCATTTCCTGATGATGAACCATGTCATGGCAGAGCGAATCTGAACAGTTCCTTGCGGGCTGAAGCTTGGCTTAGAAAAATGGAATTCACATCAGACTGAAGTGTACAAAGCAGCTCACCCTGAATATCCAACCTCTCAATCACAGGTTTTAAATTGATGACAATTTTTTGCTTGACCTGTCTTTCAAATGGTGGTCAGCTAAAAGGGGTACTTCAGGAGCTATAACTTTCTCTTTGCCCTTTGTAGCTGGAGGAGGTGGATCATTATCCTCATCAGAACTTGATGAACTAGCTGTCCCCCTTCTCTGGCATCCAAATTTTCAGAATCTCTCTGTTCTTCCTCCTGATCTCTGGTGGCTGGTGGTGCATCAGCTGGTTTCTCTTGGGATTGCTCCCCCTCAAGTGGAGCATCTTCTGCAACTGCACCAGTCTCCCCCTGACAGGGAGCATCCATTTCCATAGAGTCATCCTGAGGATTTTGCTGCTCTTCTTCCACTGGGCTTCTTCAATAATGTGGCCTGATGCCACAGTCTCCTCTACAACAGGCAAGATGTCCTCTGGGAGAATATCCTCAATTCTCCTTTCAGCAAGAAGTACAACTGGATCTGCTGCTGCTGGCCTTTCTTCTTCTTCCCTTACTGCTGTTGCTGCCTCTGATTGATTTCTGGCCATAGATGGCCCTTCCTGCTCTGCTTCTACAAGGACTGGAACAGAACCTGATTCCAGTGGCAATTCGGGCATCACATCAGCTGCTTCCAACTGAGATTGAGCAACTGAAGGCTCACCAATGAGTGCTTCACCTTCTGCAACTGAGGCCTTGGACCAGACCCCATTGACTACTGAAAAGCCACTCTTCTTTAGATTTCTGGACCTGATAGCTTGGCCCATCTTCTCTACAACTGCCCCTGAGACATCTACACCGAAGTGTCTGAAGATCCTGGTAAGTAAATGGGCATAGGGCAGGGACACATTCAACTTGCTTTTAGTGTCCCAAATCTGTTCCCTGGCAAATTTCATTCTCTCTATCATCACTGCGGCCATATTGATTTCCTTATTTTTAATGGCCCAGAACATTAGGTCGGAGTCAGCCTTAGTGCAAGAGGAGAAGGTTGCACTACGGGGAACCAAAATCTGACAAACAATGAAGTGAAGGAGGCGATTGAAGGCACTTAATTGATTGATATCTAGCTTGCCATCCCTCATCTTGAACCCCGGCCCAACAATCCCCAACCCTTTTCTTGGGTTTCTACAGAATGAATCCCACTGAAACCGGATGTGCTTACTCCAAACAGCATCCTAAGCAGTTCCTGGTCGATTCTGATTAGGGTGCCCTTGACCGAAGAAACGAGGGCCCCATCTTCTTCTGTTCTTAAGCACACAAAGAACGCCTTTACCAGTCCGGATAACTTACCTCTGAGCAAGTGGTAAGTCCTTTCCATTTCATCTGGTTGATCTTCTCAACATGCTGCTCATTCCATTCTTCTGCAGATCTTCAATATCTACTTCCTTGTGACCACAGAGCTTCGTCTTCACAAAGGTGAAACGCTCCTGCTGTGCTGGGGTGAGGTATTCGGCGCTGTAGCCACCCACACTGCCGGCAATAGCTGGTGCGGCCATGGATTCAGGTGGGAGAAGGTTTGAAAGGTTGAAGAGAAGGGTGACGAGAAGAAACCCTCAAACGATTTCGCGGGAAGGAGATGGAAGCTTCAAATTTGCAGAGGATAGAGGCAAGAGTCGCTAGGGCATCGGCTCATGCGTCGGGACGAAAGAGGGAAAAAGGTGAACGAGGAAGGGAATCGTTAACGCATCGATTTAAAGAAGATAAAAGCTCCAAAAGGTGAGGCGTCAGAAAACGACAAACGAGGTTGACCGCCTTGAAAGACTATGACTTATCGGACGGAAACGCTTAAACTGAGAATTTTGAATTGATTTTGCCGTAAAGGAGAGAGAGAAAACCTACTTAAATTCTGAGAATTTTTATACCAGCTTTAAATGAAGATCTTTTCACAAATACACATGCCTAACTCCCTTCTAAGAGATGTAAATCTCTCTTCAGGTAAGGCCTTTGTGAAA
Source organism: Colocasia esculenta (assembly GCA_014218235.1). Taxonomy (NCBI): domain Eukaryota; kingdom Viridiplantae; phylum Streptophyta; class Magnoliopsida; order Alismatales; family Araceae; genus Colocasia; species Colocasia esculenta. Next base: position 17,866 of record JACBKR010003007.1, on the reverse strand, counting down.
TATCTGCTAACTGATTGTTTGTATCAATAAACGATATTTCAATATTGCCATTAGCTACATGATCACGAATAAAATGGTATCTGACCTCAATGTGTTTGGTCCTGGAGTGCTGAATTGGATTTTTGGTGAGGTTGATAGCACTGGTGTTGTCACATAGCAGTGGAATTGTCTTGATTTTGAGTCCAAAATCCTCAAGCTGTTGCTTTATCCATAAGAGTTGTGTACAGCAACTTCCAGCAGCTACGTACTCGGCTTCAGCTGTAGATAGTGCTACTGAATTTTGTTTCCTTGAGGACCATGAGATTAAACACCCTGCAAGAAATTGACAGCAACCACTGGTGCTTTTTCTATCTACCTTGCATCCAGCATAGTCAGCATCAGAATATCCTACTAAATTTACATCACAGGAGTTTGGATACCATAGTCCTAGATCATGAGTCCTGGCTAAGTATCTAAAAATTCTTTTCACAGAAATTAAATGTGACTCTCTAGGGTCGGCTTGATATCTAGCACACATGCATACACTAAATATATATCAGGTCTACTTGCGGTTAGATAAAGTAATGAACCTATCATACCTCTGTAGATCTTTTGATCTACCTTCTTACCATCCTTGTCACTGTCCATCCTAGTTGATGTACCCATTGGTGTTGACAGTGGCTTGGTGTTTTCAAATCCAAATTTCTTTAGCAGTTCTCTGGTGTACTTTGCTTGACAGATGTGAGTTCCTTCCTTTCCTTGTTTGATTTGAAGTCCAAGAAGTAGTTAAGCTCTCCCATCATACTCATCTCAAATTCTCCCTGCATTAGCTTTTCAAAATACTTGCACAAGGATTCATCAGTAGATCCAAAGATGATGTCATCCACATAAATTTGAACCAACAGTATATTTTTGACTTTTGTTTTTATAAAAAGAGTGCTATCTACTTGACCTCTACTGAAACCATGTTTTAGGAGAAAAGAACTAAGTCTTTCATACCAGGCTCTAGGTGCTTGTTTTAAACCATATAAAGCCTTATGCAATTTAAAAACATGATTCGGAAAGTCTGTATCATCAAAACCCGGCGGTTGTTCCACATAAACTTCTTCTTTAATAAACCATTTAGAAAGGCAGATTTAACATCCATTTGAAATAACTTTAGATCTAATGCAGATGCATAAGCAAGTAAAATTCTAATAGCCTCAAGTCTAGCCACTGGTGCATAGGTTTCATCAAAATCTATGCCTTCCTCTTGACAATAGCCTTGAGCCACCAGTCTGGCCTTGTTTCTTAGAATTACACCAGATTCATCCAATTTGTTTCTGAACACCCATTTGTGCCGATCACAGGATGGTCTGATGGTCTAGGAACAAGTGACCATACTTGGTTTCTCTTGAATTGATTTAATTCATCTTGCATTGCTATTATCCAAGATTCATCAGTTAAGGCTTCATTGACTGTCTTAGGCTCTATTTGAGATACAAAAGCAAGGTAATCACAAGGAATCACGTTACCTCTTGTTCTTACCCCTACAGGGATCACCAATGATGTTTTCAGGTGGATGATCTTTCTGTATCTCCATTCCTTTGGAAGAGTTTCATGAGAAATTTCTTCTTGTTGCAATTCTTCCAGAGGCGGATCATCCTTGTCTTCAAGTGATGTGTCTTTCAGTTTATTGGACAGTTCATCTGCATCATCATTCACTTTCTACTTCCTTCCTCAAGGAAGGGTTAGTTTCATCAAAAATATGTGTACAGACTGTTCAATCAATAAGGTACGTTTATTAAACACTCTATAGCCTTTGGGTTTAGAAGTGTATCCATGAAGATGCCTTCATCTGATTTGGCATCCAACTTACCAATATCCCTTTTTCCGTTGTTGTGTATAAAGCAAGGACATCCAAAGGTTCTGAAATGGCTGATCTTTGGCTTCTTCCCTTTAAACAGCTCATATGCAGTCTTCTTCAGGATTGGCCTGATCATGACTCTGTTGACAATGTAGCTGTGTGTTGACTGCTTCTGCCCAGAAATATCTTGGTAACTCATATTCACAAAGCATGGTTCTTGCCATATCCAAGAGTTCGGTTCTTCCGTTCAGCTATACCATTTTGCTGTGGTGTCCTTGGTGCTGAGAAATTGTGCTGAATTCCTTGATCATCACAGAATCTAGCAAACTTTTCATTTTGGAACTCACCACCATGATCAGATCGAATGGATACTATACTGAACTTCTGATCTTTCTGGACTTTCCTGCTGAAACTAACAAAATTATCAAAAGTATCATTTTTATGTTCTAAGAATGATACCCATGTGAATCTTGAGTAGTCATCTACTATAACAAATCCGAAATTCTTTCCTCCAAGACTGGTAGTTCTCATTGGCCCAAATAGATCCATATGTAGGAGCTCTAAGGGTTTTGAGGTGGTCACCACCGTCTTTGACTTGAAGGAACTCTTTGTGTGCTTTCCCTTAGCACAAGGTCTGCAAACACTTTCTAATTTACCATTGATTTTCGGTAGACCTTCCACAAGATTCCTCTTTCTGAGCTTGCTCAAGCCATCCAAGCTGCAGTGGCCTAGCCTTCTGTGCCACAGATCAGTTGATTTGTCTTTGCTGGCTACCAGACATACATTTTGCTCTTTGAGTTCTTCAAGGTAGAGCACGTACAGATTCTTCTCTCTATTTGCTTCAAAGATGACTGCTCCATCCTTTAGTATGCTGCATTTTGACTCTTGAAATTTGATTTGATGTCCTCTATCACACAGCTGACTATACTGATGAGGTTGTGCTTCAATCCTTTGACTAACAACACATCTTCTATGACTGTTTTTCCTTTGCTGTTTACTGATCCACTGCCTACTACAGTTCCTTTTCCATTATCTCCATAAGTGACTGTTCCTTCTTCATCTTGGAGATGGGAGAAAAGCTTCAGGTTTCCTGTCATGTGCCTTGAGCACCCACTATCCAAATACCATTTGGATGCTCGAAGGTTAACCTGAAATAAAGACATCAAGATTTAGGTACCCAAGTTCTTTTGGGTCCTGATGGGTCAGTATCATTATTTTTACTTTTTTTATCCACTTCTTATGTCTTGTTGGACAGGTGGATTTTAAATGTCCTAGCTTATTACAGTGACTACAACATGATGTTATTGTTACTCTTTCTATGTACTTAAAATTCGCTTTATATGCCACATCTTGTTCTGGAGTGAATTTAGGAGTTGGATATTTTCAGGATAGACTATTTCTTCTTCATTTACTGGAGGTATGTATCCTATACCTCGTTATTCTTACCAGATCTTCTAGCACCCTTTAGTAATAAGGAGTTCTTCCCATTTGTAAACTTTTCTAAGGTGCTTGCTAGTGTATTGTTTTCTTCATTTAATTCTTTTACCGTTTTTCTTAATCATCTGAGCTTTCCTGTTTTTCTAGTTTAATGATTTGTTTGTTCTTGTCTTTTATTTTCACATAATAGTTCATTTCTTCTCTTAAGCTCCATTATTTGTTTTTCTAGTTCTTCATTTTCAGATTTTAAATCTGAGTTGGTATTTTCGAGACAAGTGATATTTTTCTTGCTAACTTTAGTAGTTTAGACACTTCTTTATACTTATCGTAAAGTTCATTAAAGGCACTTTCCAAATCATCGGAATCTGAATCATTACAGGAATCAAAAGAGGAATCAGAAGTTACCTTATCCTCGGTATTTGCCATAAAAGCCAGGTTGGCTTCTTCTTCTTCACTGCTGGAGCTTGACTCACTGTCTGAGTCGCTGCTGTTTTCCCATGCAGCTGCCATGGCTTTCTTTTGTATCTTCTGAACTTCTTGGAGCTGTCCTTCTTCTTGTGATCATTTTTCTTTAGCATTGGACAGTCTGCCTTGATATGTCCAGGCTTCTTGCATTCATAGCAAAGTGGCTCATTCCTCTTCTGATCTTTGTTTTTCTTGAAGTACCTCCTACCAGACTGGAACTTCTTCTTCTTGGCCAAGATTCTCTGCAATCTTTTTGACAGCATAGCTTCTTCATCATCACTATCTTTGCTATCTTCACTGTTATCTAAGGATTCTTCAGATGAGTCCCCATTAGCTTTAAGCGCATTGGACTGCTTCTTTCTACTGGAGGATTCTCCTAATCTTTCCATGTTTATTTCATGGGCCATGAGAGACCCGATGAGTTTTTCTACTGACATTCTCTTAAGGTCATTAGCTTCTTCGATAGCTGTGACCTTTGGCGTCCATGAAGATGGCAAGGATCTGAGAATCTTCCTTACCATATCTGCAATCTCATATGACTTTCCTAGACTGGCTAGACCATTAGTGATGTCAGTAAATCGACTAAACATTTGGGTAATAGACTCACCTGATTGCATTTGAAATCTTTCATACTGAGTGACAAGAATGTCGATTCTTGTCTCCTTTACTTTGTCTGTACCTTCATACGTAATCCTTAGCTTTTCCCACATTTCCATGGAGGATTTGCATGCTGAGACTCTGTTGAACTCCTTCTTGCTTAGAGCACAACATAGAATGCTCTTGGCTTTACAGTTCAAGGAGATTTTCTTTCTATCTTCATCTGTCCATTGTGCTTTCTCATTTGTGACGACCAGATCACCTTCTTCCACTATCGACCAGATTTGATAGTCGTGGCCTTGTAGAAAGTATTCCATCCTGGTCTTCCAATACGTATAATCTTCACCGTCGAACAAAGGAGGTCTGTTGACAGACTGACCTTCGAAGTGACCTTGGGCTGCCATGGATCTTTACTCTTCAGATCGTTGGATCTTGTTCTTTGTCGAAGAGACTCGCTCTGATACCACTTGTTGCCCGTTGGCTAACCCAGAGGGGGGGTGAATGGGTCTTTAAATAAAATTTATCTGATAAAAACCTGAACTCAAACAACATAAAGAGTTCTTGAAAGAGATTAGTAATGGTTAGTAAAAACAACAATCACACAATGAAGACAATCACACAACACACAGATTTATCCTGGTTCGGATCTCCTCTCCTTAGGAGTCCTACGTCCAGTCCCTGAGCAACCCTCAGGATTTCACTAACTAGGGTACAGTCCCCCTATGGACAAAAACAACCACCCAGCTCAGCTGGTCTTCCTTCACTCCTGAAGGGAACACAACACCCTGGTACCACCAGGTCTTCCTTCACACACGAAGGGAAAAAACACAAGAAAATCTTGCAAGAATGACTAGCCCCTAGATCAAGCTTTTACAACACTCAATCTGAAGCTACAAGCACTGAGAGACAAGATCTACACAATGTGCACTCTCTCAGAACTAATCTAGCTCTTCCTTATTTTTCTTCTCACAGCACAAGGAGCTAAGAGCCAAGATCGAAAGGAATGAATTTCTGGCTCTAGAGATCTTCTGAAGACTTGAAAGCTACAGAGTTCTGGGCTCTCTTGAATTCAATAATGCTTTCTTCTTCGGTGAGTGCCTTGTCTTCAGAACTTCGTCTTGTATTTATATCTCCAATTTGAATGAGGACGAAGAGATGACCGTTGTCTCACAGCTTTGGTGTACGTTAGACTGAAGGATTTGTGGAAGCTTCCTGTCGACAGTCTTTTGTTCTTTGGAGCACGCAAAGTGATGAGATCTTCTGAGTTGGCTTGTAGGTTCTTCCAATGTTGTAGGATAGTACATCCTCAAGGTTCTGCAAGGTTGAGCTTTAATGGTAGACAGCTATACTATCTCCAGATGTCAATCAACGACAGAGCAGATAGATACAAATATAGTAGTAACAGTTTATCGTTCTAAAAGATGCATGCAGAGAATACACGAGAATGGAAGATATGTTCCGTATCCATGCAGAGATACGTTCACTTTATTAAATGCATGGCAGTCAAACAGACGTGATGCAACTTTGACTATTCAACGTATCTTAAATCAAGATAAACAATTAATTAATAGAAACATGACTTATGCAATCGTTATGATAGTCTGATAGAATCGTTATGAACAAATTGCTATAGTCTCAGAAGAAGTCGTTATGATAACTTATGAAATCGTTATCACAACCAAGTCGTTATAACTCCTGAAAGAATCGTTATGCTGACTTACAGAATCGTTATGATAAACAAGTCGTTACAATTTCTAAAGGAATCGTTACGCTGACTTACAGAATCGTTATGACGAGCAAGTCGTTATAACTTTCTAAAGAAATCGTTACGATGACTTACAGAATCGTTATGACGAGCAAGTCGTTATAACTTTCTAAAGAAATCGTTACGATGACTTACAGAATCGTTATGACGAGCAAGTCGTTATAACTTTCTAAAGAAATCGTTACGATGACTTACAGAATCGTTATGACGAGCAAGTCGTTATAACTCTCTTAAAGAAATCGTTACGATGACTTACAGAATCGTTATGACGAGCAAGTCGTTATAACTTTCAAAGAGTCGTTACGATAACTTACAGAGTCGTTATAATGAGCAAGTCGTTATAACTTCTGAAGGAGTCGTTACGATAACTTACAGAGTCGTTATAATGAGCAAGTCGTTATAACTTCTGAAGGTCGTTACGATAACTTACAGAGTCGTTATAATGAGCAAGTCGTTATAACTTCTGAAGGAGTCGTTACGATAACTTACAGAATCGTTATAATGAGCAAGTCGTTATAACTTCTGAAGGAGTCGTTACGATAACTTACAGAATCGTTATACCATCGACTTGTTTGACACAGCAAGGTTATTCAATCTTACAGGTAAATCGTTGCACTTGTGAGGAAATCGTTACAGTTAATGAAGGAATCGTTATAGCTCTTCTGAAAACAATGTATGTAGTACTTACCACAAATGCTTGACTTTCATTGGGTATTTCCTATGCTTAAGGCTAAATAAAACATAGTTAGAAAACTTTTGACAGTGTTTTGTTTATCACCAAAATAAGCATGTAATTAATTTAAAAGTACATGGGGATGGACTGTTCATCATTTTCATCGAATTTCAATGAGTAGATTTTGAATTATAAGCGTTTTGCCAAAGTCGCGCACTGTTAGGACTTTCCGTTCTTTATATGTTGCACATGATTCAAGACCGAATTAGAGCAAACCCCAACATGAACGTTTTCTACTATTTTCCCTCGTCATGTTTTTGTGTTGAACGTTTTGTCTAAATATCATTAGTTAAGAGTTATAAGCATGTAAGGGTTGCTGATAACCACGTTTTCCATGTTACACTTGGTGTTACGTTGTGTTTGACTCGATTAAAGCCTATCAAAACCCTCATGGTTTTCTAATTCTGATTTACTGGAAGCACCCTCACATGTCTAGATTAGTTTAAAACTAGTTTCGTTATTTTTCATACAATGTACAATTTGTTCTCTATTTTTGAAGCACCCTGTGTCAATATAAGGTTGTTCTGGACCGCAATCCAAGAACATGTCCTTTCTCTGTCAGATTCAGGCACTGACACTGTGAACGCGACGGCCCGATAGGCCGCGTTCTGTGGTCTTGTCGCGACAGCATACCCCGTCGCGTTCTGAACGCGACGAAGCGCTCCGTCGCTACCTTGCTGCCTGATCTGACGCCCCGTCGCGTTCTTCACATCCCAGTGTCATGTTCTGTTCCCGACCCGTCGCGACCCTTACGGGGATCTGTCGCGACCTGACCTTCGGTCTGACCACCCTGTCGCTTTCTTCATGCACTCGTCGCGATCTAAGGATTTTGCATTAAATCCCCACTTATTTTCTTGCAAATCTAACCGCTATATCCGGGTCTGGTTAACATGATATTTAGTGTGATTCACATGTTTTGGGTCTGATCATTGCATGGTGGTTATTTAAATGGCTTAAAAGTGATTAACCCATTTAAAAGCTTTAATTACATGAATGCTATTCTATTGCTCCTTAAATGTTATGATCCATTCATGCAACTCATGATTTAATCTTTCTATTATTCTACCATGTTTAAAATAATAATTATCGTTCTTAAATCTTGCAAGCCCATGTTTAGTTAATGCATTGTTCAATTCGTGCCATCATGTTAAGTGCTTTTTCCGCGAGTTTGAAACCGAGGTTTGAGAATTGAGACACGCATACATCACTACACACTTACACATCTAGGCAGCCCTTTCTTGGGGATTGAAGCTCTCTACCGGTCATTCCGAATCGGTAGACTAGTGACCTTTTCTCTAAGGCCTCCGTAAATCTCCTCTGACCATGGATTCCCACATGGCCGACGAGTTGGTTGTACCATTGAAGTTCCCTGGAGATAGAGTGCACTTCCTCTCTCATCTTGTTCTCGTGAGTGTGAATTACAATCTAGACTAAAGCCGTTAATGTAAAGATTGAACTAAATTATAAATCGTACCGTTATGCTGCCGAATTTATCTCTTGACCATTGTTATCATGAAATCATGTTCAATTACTTATTACTAGTTTCTCATCATCATCATGAACATGACATTACACATGCTTACTTATTGAAACTCTCATTGCCATTATAAATGACTGTGGGTATCTACATTTAAAATTTAAGTGAGATGCTGACCGGGCACGGCGAGTGTCAAGGGCTCCAGTCTAGCCCCAATGACGGAGAGTCATAAATATACTGTTAACCATGTGGTATAATGATTACTGGCGTTGCTCTGCGCTGGGAGTCGTGCGTGTCGTGTTGAATGTTAGATACAATAACCACATACACGTGTCCTGGTGTACATTCTTGATGGATCTTTTCTTGGTGTACAGTAGTGTCTACGTGCCTGATTAGTGTTACATGATCGTGCTCGTGCGTGCTTGCTTGCTTGCGTGATATGGCCATCCTGCATTTAATGCAATTAGTGATACCTTGCATTCTTGACATCAAGTGAATTCTTGCGTGCTTGTACAAAGTGATCTATTGCTAGTTCTATCTTGTCATCCTGTTCAAAATTGTGTTCTATCATGATCGCTCTATCTAGCTTGTTCATGTATCATGTTTTAACGAGTTTTATTTGTACTCGCATATCATTCATCGTGCTTACCTAGTTCTAAATTGCTAATCACTTATATTATTACCCGCACATTGAGATATAATCCTACTGGGCTAGTTCTCATCCCCTACTTTTACCCAATCTAGGTGACTATGAAGTTCAAGAGGAAGAGCAAGTCGAGGATGGGAATGCGTCCGAGTGATGAGCGTTCCAATTATGAGTCTATCTATAGTTAGTTTATTTTGAGTGTTAGAACATGTAGTAGTGAAGTGAGGTATTATGTATTTTTACTTTTATGAGTCTTATCCTGTAATAGTTTCCATTTGTAATACATGAGTTGAGATTTGAATAAAATATTAGTTGAGTTCAATATTTGGGCCCTATGATGATGTATGTTGTTATACATTTAGTGCGTGCTAGCTAGAGGCTTATTTGCCGACTGTTCACGTCTCGGGTTATCGTCTCGAATTATTTTCGAACTCTTCGAACTAATATCTGCTGCGAAATTCTCGGGACGTGACATATAACGATCATAAATTAAATAAACATGTTGGAGAGACTTCCAACATCATGTATTGATGACCCTTATCAAAATTGGCAATGGATCCCTTTGGCCCAAGAATAAATGAAGCAAGAAATACCCAGAAATTCGTACTTGTAATTATGCAGAAATTAAGAAGGGTAAATTAGGGTTAAAATATAGGGGATTAGCCGTGGATGGCAATCCAATTCGTGCATAACCATGCTAGGAACTGTTAGGATCGGATATTCGGTTATGACAAAGCTAGAAGGGGGGGTTGAATAGATTTGCAGTGGAAACTTAAGCAATTTAAGAATTACTTTGGATTAAAAGATCTACTCAATTAAAACCCCTTGATCTGATGTAATGTTGAACAAATTAACAAGCAACGTGTAGACGAAATCCCTAGGCATGCATCTAGCGCAACACAATGCAAACCACTAGTCAAACCCAGAGCACAAGGGATTTTTTAGGTGGTTCGGAGATCACACCAAGTGACTCATACGTCCACCCCTCACACAGTGAGGACACACTACTCAAGAATTGAGTACAACACACACACGAGCACAACGGCTCAACCACACACACACACGCTAGATCAATTCCACAATAGATCAGATCATCTAGCCTTGATCTGACCAACACACCACACACACGTGTCTGATGCAAACACGCAACCAGAACAATAATCCACACGTGGATCAAGCACAAGGAATGCTTGAACCACTACCATACACACAAAGATATGAAAGGTGTAGAAGTAGAAGAGTTCAGAGATGTAGAAGTATATCCTGATGAAGAACTCTTCGTGGTGTCGTCCAGAAGAACTTCAAGCTTTGTCTTGATAGGTATCAGTTGATGGAGAAGCTTGAAAGACGACAGACTAGCTTCAAATCCATTCTGAAGATAGATCTTCCTTTCCTGACGGCAGGTTAAAGCAGAGCAGCAGAGAGAAACTTTTTCTCTTGGATTTCCTTAGGGTATTGTATGGTGGCTGCTTCTATACGAAAATAACTCCAAAGAGTTCCTTTTATATGGGTGTTCAAGTATGGAGAGTCGTGGTAAAAGGAAACACCCAAGTCGGAAACATATGGAGATCTCGTATTGAGATTTTCTCTTCGTCTGTCGACAGCAAGATATGCATCTGTCAACAGATGCAGACAGACTTGCAAAAGGCAGAAGACTGGGCTTCCCGGGAGACAGTTTCCTGTGTTGATCTGTCGACAGATGACTTGGTTTTTTCGACAGGTGAACCTTTCCAGGAACCCATCTATTCTGTTTGTGCTGGGCTGTCGACAGGCTTCCCTGGGGCTGTCGACAGGCAATTGCTTTTAGTGCTATTCTTGATCTTTTTGATCTTGTTTTGGTACATTGTCTTGCATGCAATCTCTCCTACATTAAAGAACATTATTAGTGAGATATAATGAATATGTAGATGATCAAATGAAGCATGTTTTGATATGATTGTATCTTGTTTAACTTTGTCAATGTCATCATGTTTCAACCATTCATACAACATCAATTACATTGTTCATCATCAAAACATGTAATCACAAACATCACACATGTGAACCCTACATTCTCCCCCTTTTTGATGATGACAAAATTTTCAATTTATGCACAATTGATGTTTCTCCCCCTTTTGACAACATTTAAAAGATAATGAGTGCACACAGGGGTAAGAATGAAGCAAAGAGCTACTGAATTGTGAAGGATTTGAGTGGGGAATAAGTGTTCAAGTAGAATTTTTTAAGGTTGAGAACTGGTTTATACCCATTGCAAGATGTCATAAACACTAGTAGTAAGACACAAAATTCTACAATGGTTAAGAGATAATATTCTGGGAATCTTAAGTTGTAGCATTTAGAAGACATCGTTCAACATATGAAAATAAGATAACCCCTTTGAATAAAACCATTGAAGAAAATCATATACCTTAGTGGGTGATGTTCAGTTGGTAAATGAAGGCAATGTCTACATGAACAATTGACAATAGACAACCCATTGCCCTTGATTTAAAAACATGGAGGCTTCACTCTATTTCATGTATTGAACAGTTTCTTTTATCAAGTGAAAGTGGGAGAAGTGGTAATTAAGATCACTTTCGCCTTTATCAAGTGAAAGTGGGAGAAGTGGTAATTAGGATCACTTTCGCCTTTTGACGTGAAGGTAGACATTTGGGATGCTCGTACCTCCAGTTATTCAGAGTGAGTGACCATCATGCCATTATGTAGAGATAATGAATAGACTTTTTGACGTGAAGATAGACATTTGTGATGCCCATGTCCCCGGTTACTCAGTGATGCTCATCATTGCTCTGCCTTTGTCCCATTTCAAATAACTTTGATGAACTTTTGAGTTTGAAAATAGGTAGCCTTTTTTTTTTAATCAAGGTCAAAGGTTAATTAAGGTCAAAAGCCAATGTAAAACATAAAGTTCAATAACCTTCGTACTTATCAATCCACTTGAGAAAAATAATTATCTACAAGGATTTTCAAGTGAGTTAGATTAAAATCATAGATTTGATCAATGTTTTCTAGATGACACAACCTAGACTCAAGCATAAAATATTATATCAGAATCATTGTGATTAAGTCAATGTCTTTGATACTATGTGAGTATGAAAGGTTGCAATGAATTGTAAGTCCCTATTCTCCCCTTACATCAATAATGGAAGCATACTCATGAAGAAAGGATGAAGAATTCACACAGAATGTGTATCTATCGACAGTAAGAATGGGCCTGTCGACAGATGCAAACAGTTGTTGAAAAGCTTGCTTCAGGGAGAAGATGTCTGTCGACAGATGGAATTCTTCCTATCGACAGATGTACACAGACTGAAAGAGTGGAGTTCTGGAGGACACAAACTGAGATCGTCTGTCGACAGATGGGTTGAGATCTATTGACAGGTGCTTGACAAATCAGTTTTAAGGCTGAGAATGGAGGGAAATTTGAGCTACATGCTTGGGGAATTTGGACATATCAAGAATAGAGATTTTCCCTCATGAATTTCACTCACCAAGACTTAACTCACTCCCCCATAATGTGTGCATGTGATCATCCAACATTCAAGCAATTCAAGCATTTGCATATCAATCAATTTACACATAATTAGTAAAAACATGATATTCAATGAATTTTGCAAACATTTTTGTGCACTTTCAAATTTACTCCCCCATAACACATGCATAGATAATAGCACGCAATTCACATGTTATCATGCACACAATTAGCCTTATGCATAACATGACTTTTGGTACTTGGCGGAGTATTTTTACTCATGCATAATGATAGTTTCTAAACAAGCATAACTTGTTTTTTCACATGTCATCATTTGATATACCAAGAGGTCAAAGTAAATGATGTGCTTAAGTGGTCATGAGCACAGTTATGCAAGCAAGATGACATGGCATGATTCCAATTACTAAGAGGCATTGTCATGTGGGGATAGCATTAAGGCACATTTTTCATTGCTCAGATAAGATTGAAAGTCCATTTCAACTCTAGCAGTTCATTCTGAAGTGATAAGGAGATTTTACTTGAACAGTCTTCAATCACAGTCAAAAAAAAAAATACCTTTGTTCTCCAATCATTTCTTGCCTTACACAGCCAATGTCATGAATCCATTTATAACTTTTGGCAGCAAGACACCTCATCTAGTTGATCAAGCTAGTTTTGGAACCCACACTTGTTTGGGTCCTGCATTGACATCAACTTTAGAATTCAACAATGATTTCAGAATCCAAAGTGATTTTATTTTTGGAATAGATGTATTTCTTTCATTAATGGAATTATGATCATGGGGCTTAGAAACATGCACAAAATGATCATTTTTATGCCAACAATCCCTAGAGATATGGGCATGTTTATGACATGTATACATTGACATTTTAGCATATTTGTGAGAGTGTTGATTTTTCTTCCAGTAGAATTTAGCAAGATGACCAAGTCTATTACATTTGAAGCAAACGGTTGAGTACTTACCTGGAGCTTACCATAGTGTGATTGCATTTGCTGGAATCTCTGAGATCCTTTAGAGTACCTTTGATCACCCTTGGTTGAGAAGAAGAGGTGGTACCCTTTGGTATCTCTTGGCATGATGTGGAGTTGGAGATTTCCTTGAAACATTCTGGGTTGCTGGAGGAGGTGTGGAGACCTTGTAGACTCTTGTTTCCTTTTTCATTTTCTTTTTCGGTCTTCAATTGAAACATGATTCTTCCTTTTTGCAGCATTTTTGTTCAATTTTTCATTTTGTTCTTGAACATTTGTCTGAACAAATTTTTCATTAGGTGCAACCAAATTCTTGTTCTTAGAGACACTTACAAATGAAGTCTTTGTTTTTGTTTCAAATCCTTTTTGTTCAAGGGATTAAATCCTAAACCTTCCTTTTGAAATTGACTTTCATTCCAAGAAGGTTATACAAGTTCTTAGTTCCTTGAACAAACTTAGACAAGGCAGTTCTTAATCCTCAATAGTTTTATTCAATTCAGAAATCCTTTTCAGAATTTGACTTTGTTTAATAACCACTCCAAGTTCATTTGTCAGTTTTTCTTTTCAGCTTTCAATGCAACAATTTCTTTTATTTGATGATCATGAGCCATGTTGGAGATTTGTTTGATTAATTGATCAATATCAAATTGAGATTCTCATTATGATCAATCATTTTCATTTTCATTTTTCAAATTAGAATTTTCAGATTCCACATGATCATGATCTCTTTCAACTTAGAAAACTTGATTTCATAGTTTTGACTTCCTTTTCCAATTTTTCATTCTCCATTTTCAATTTTTCATTTTCTTCATAGAATGCTTGAATATTATCAATTATTATTTCATTCTTCTCCAATTTTTCTTTAGCTTCTTGTTTTGAGCTTTTACCTTCTTAATTGATTGGACAAGTGCTCATAGCATTCTATCAATTCATCATAGGAAATATCATCCTCTGAATCATAATTAGATATTGATGCATCAAATGGGTCTGAATTGGATTTACCTGACTCTTGAGAGTTTCTTGACTTCTCTCACATTTGTGATCCTTCAGATTTGTCTGAACGGGAAGAGCCTCTTGAGCTGCCATGAGCCATGTAGCATTTTCTTTTCGTTCCCTTTCTAGACTTGCATGTTTTTCATAGAGGAGACCTGCATTTTATCACCTTGTCATCAAACTCAATTATCATAGGTCTATTTATGATGCTTGGAACTTAGCCATATTCTGAATATGTTTTAGATGATTAGACCAATCAACACAATATTGAGTAAGATCAAAAGGCAATCAATCAGTTCAAGCAAATCAAGTCAGATCAGAATCAGATTTAAACCCGCTCACAGAATAAAATATTGTCAGGACTTAGAGCGGTTAAGCAGACAAAGATAGATCTCCCAAAACACAACCGATGAACAGAAACCCGCTCTATACTATTGTTAGGATCGGATATTCGGTATGGCAAAGCTAGAAGGGGGGTTGAATAGATTTGCAACGGAAACTTAAGCAATTTAAGAATTACTTTGGATTAAAAGATCTACTCAATTAAAACCCTTTGATCTGATGTAATGTGGTGAACAAATTAACAAGTAGTGTGTAGACGAATCCCTAGCATGCATCTAACGCACACAATGCAAACCACAAGTCAAACCACAGTGCACAAGGGATTTTTTAGGTGGTTCGGAGATCACACCATGTGACCTCCTACGTCCACCCCTCACACAGTGAGGACACACTACTCAAGAACTGAGTACAACACACACACGAGCACAATGACTTAACCACACACACACACACGCTAGATCAATTCCACAATAGATCAGATCCTCTAGCCTTGATCTGACCAACACACAACACACACGTTGTCTGATGCAAACACGCAGCCAGAACAATAATCCACACGTGGATCAAGCACAAGGAACACTTGAACCACTACCACATACAAAGATATGAAAGGTGTAGAAGTAGAAGAGTTCAGAGATGTAGAAGTATATCCTGATGAAGAACTCTTCGTGGTGGTCGTCCGAAAGAACTTCAAGCTTTGTCTTGACAGGTATTAGTTGATGGAGAAGCTTGAAAGATGGACAACCAGCTTCAAATCTGTTCTGAAGATAGATCTTCCTTTTCCTGGACGGCAGGTTGAAGCAGAGCAGCAGAGAGAAACTTTTTCTCTTGGATTTCCTTAGGTATTGTATGGTGGCTGCTTCTGTACGACCAATAACTCCAAAGAGTTCCTTTTATATGGGTGTTCAAGTATGGAGAGTCGTGGTAAAAGAAAACACCCAAGTCGAAAACATGTGGAGATCTCGTATTGAGATTTTCTCTTCGTCTGTCGACAGCAAGATATGCATCTGTCGACAGATGCAGACAGACTTGCAAAAGACATAAGACTGGGCTTCTCGGGAGACAGTTTCCTGTGTTGATCTGTCGACAGATGACTTGGTTCTGTCGACAGGTGAACCTTTCCATGAACCCATCTGTTCTGTCTGTGCTGGGCTGTCGACAGTCAATTGCTTTTAGTGCTATTCTTGATCTTTTGATCTTGTTTTTGGTACATTGTCTTGCACGCAATCTCTCCTACATTAAGACCATTATTAGTGAGATATAATAAATATGTAGATGATCAAATGAAGCATGTTTTGATATGATTGTATCTTGTTTAACTTTGTCAATGTCGTCATGTTTCAACCATTCATACAACATCAATTAACATTGTTCATCATCAAAAACATGTAATCACAAACATCACACATGTGAACCCAATAGGAACCTTCCTAATGGTATTCCTACCTCTATTGGGAGGAGAATTCCAAAATATGGCAATTTCCCATGCATAAACCGCAGCCACCTTCCCCTAGCCCCATTAGGACTTGAATAAACCCTAGATGTATAAATAAACGTGAAGAGACTCTTAGGGAAGGTTTACCATCATGTTGGGGTCGTGTGGAGGCAAGCTAGGGCACAGGAGGAGCGGAGAACGGCTGGGGAAAACTGAGTTCTTCCTCAACTTCGCTCTGCATCGACCCAGAACCTTCAAGGAATTCTTAGCATTCAAAGGTAGGTGATCTCAGGCCAAGACTAAACGAAACATGTACCATCTTGTAGTGCTGCATGTCTAGTTCCATAGCACTTTTTTTGCCCAATTTTCATGGTGTATACATCGAGTTCTAAGTGTTTTCCCTAAGTCGCGCATGATTAGGGCTTTCAACATTCTTAATGTGTTGCACGTGATTCGAGACTAAATTAGATCCAACCCACAACATGAAAGTCTTTCTACTAGTTGTCCTCGTCATGTTTCATGTTGAAGGTTTTGTCTAAATGTTAGTAGATAGAGAGATATAAGTGTTGTAATAGGATCGCTGCCTATTCCTACATTTTCAGTCTGAGGTTTGAATCGTGACCGGACCAGGTGACGCGATTCCAGCGCCTGGTATCACATCGGCCTTGGCCGATGTGATTCGGTAAACCACGACCGTGAAGCTCGACACGAATCATTGTTTGACCAGTCAACGGTCCGCGTGGAACTTCGCACCGCGTGGATTTCTGCGCGTGTTTGATTCGCGACGAGAACCCCTGACGCGAGTCGACATGTTTTCCCGCTCAAACATTTTTGCCAATTTTTATATTCATATTTTAATGCTTTTCATGAACGCGACGGGGTATCCCGTCGCGATTAGGTGGATGTGATTTACATTCTTCACAGCCCTATTTGACTGTGCAACATGTTATGAAAAGCGTCTACTGTGTAGGACGCGATTCAAAGACCGACCCGAAACTTTACTTTTGGCTAGTCAGTCAGCATATTTAGTCTCTTAGTCTGTAAGCATGTCACTTACTGTGCATTGGCCTAAAAGTAATCAACCCACTTGAAAATGGTAATGACATGAATATGATTCTAATGTGTATCATGTGATTGATCTTCTGTTCATTTGATTATCTTCTTGTGATCTAGCTTGATATGAAATTGTCATAATAAGTATGTGATATGAATATGTGATGAATACATGATTAGAATGGACTTGTTTAGTTAAGTTTTCTATCATGATTTGTATGTGGGTTTTTCTTTATTTATGTGCTTTCCGATGTTCCATTATTCGTTCATCGATTGCATACATGTGTAGGAAAGATCCGTGACTCGTCACTTACACATTTGCACGATTAGCACACCCCTCTTGGGGAATTGGGAGCTCTCTGCTAGTCATTATTATTGGCAGCTAGCGATCTTTCCCTAAGACCTCCGTAAGTCTCCGTACTCTATGGATTTCCTCATAGAGACCGAGCTGGTTGTACCACGAAGTACCCTGGAGATAGAGAGCACTTGTACCTTGTACTCTGTCATTAGTCATCCTCTTGTTAAGACATTAATGATTTATGAAACATAAGATGCGTCGTTATGTTGTCCAATTGATCTCTTGAGCTATTGTCTTACCTTGACTCTATGATGATCATGTCCTTATTACAATAAGCT
>JACBKR010003006.1:0-31597 GCA_014218235.1 Colocasia esculenta | reverse complement strand
AATGACCTAAAATTTCAGACTGTGTAAATGAAATTCATGTCCACCAGCTTTCCTACTTAACGTTGGTATTTATTAGCATATTTCCAGCATAATTTCTCTAAACTTATCATAGTTTAGTTATCCTACCGAAGCCTATGAGAGATGAAATTAAAAGAAACATGAGTTTACGTGCTATGGTCAAAGTGAAATACTTATCCAATAGTAGCCTTGTAATCAAAGCTGATGAAGAAACGTTCTAGATGTAACCCCATGAATTTAATTTCAAATCCTCATCCTCCTGATGTTTAGCAAGCCTTTAGGATAAACAAAACCCTTTGATCAAATTTGGTATCTTCTCTTGCTTCAGAACTTCTAGGGTTCATTCAGGCCATTCTTCGCGCCAGATCATTGGAACTCTGAGGCACGAGGAACTTGGTGTGTGTGAGGCTTTGGTCCCTTATTGGGCTTTTTGTCACATTTGGGGTTGACGGCAGGATCGATTGCCATTAACCAGTGTTGACGATAGGCTAGATTGTCGTCTAGTTATGGTTGACGGTAAGATAATGTGTCTTCAATCCATGTTGGCGGCAGCCGATGTTGTCGTTGTGTCTGTGAGGTTCTAGAGTTTTCATGTATGAACTTGACAACAGTCTTTGTTGTCATTAAATTATAGCGGTTCTGGTTGACGACAGTCTATGTGGACATCAACCTATGTGAACCTATTTTTATATAGGGCACCCGAGACCTTCTCTCTCTCCTCATTTTTCACTCTCTCCACCTCCCCTTCACCCCTTGCTTCTCCTACCACCTTCGGCGGCCGACAGAGGTTCGTGGGTGAGGTACTGGTGTCCGTGGGGGCGGCGTTGCGTGAAGAATGAGATTGAGCAAGAAGTTTTACCCACAAGGTGCGATTCATATAGGGCGAGCATTTTATCAGATTTTTCTGGCATTTGAGGTAAGGAGGAAAACCTCTGTACACCCATTGTTAATTCTAATATTGCATGTGTGTTCCATGCATAGAAATTGAGCTTTTGGAGGTTATTCATGTCGGGGTAAAGGTGTTGCACCGGACAATCCGAGCATTGGATCGTTGTTTTCTAACCGCTTTTTGGTGTCTTCTGGAAATGGGAAGTGTTCCCCAATTGTAACGACCCCCTTTATAACCGGTACGATTATACAAATCCATGTCGATATAGTGTGCTGTCACAGTAGGACATGTATCCAACACAACATAGTAGGTAGAGATGTACACAAATAACAAAGGAAAGTACATGGAAATGAAAGTATCTTATTCCATCATCATTACACACATTCCACAGTCTATATAGTAGCAATGTAAATAAACAAGTCCATATCATAACATTGTTTCACATACTAGCCAAATAACCGTCAAGCTATATGGATAGCCCTCCAAAACTCAGCTACTCCTCTCGCTCGGAGTCGCTTCTCACTGTCTCCTCCTCAATCTCGGGACTACCTGCCTCCCTGTATGTTAAGTAAGGATGAGTCTTCATAAAAGACTCAGCAAGCAACCTATTGGTACATCCAAACACTTATCACATCATTCTACACAAGATTAACATATGGAACAATTTATCACATGATTCATGTCACATTAAGCAAGTACTAAGTGAACAGCCTATAACATGCTATCTACACATGGATTTAACTTAAATCATGATATTAATCACAACTCATTCATAGCACATTTTCAAGTATCTTGATCATCAACTAAAACACATGTCTACTAGTAATACTATCATGATATCTATCACATTCAATATGCTCATAACAACCGGCATCTTTTATTGCGCTTTGAAGAGGAAGAAGATTATCTTAAAATCATCATGCGCAGGAGTTTGTATTTAAAGGGCTTATTATATAGGTTCTTTAAATGGATCCAACTTCGACTTTACTGCGGATCCTTCTGTTATTCCTGTATGGATTGGTTTGCCGATGTTGCCATTCACTATTATTATGAAGATTCTTGAAGTCCATCGCTGGTAATATTGGCCATGTTCTGAGAATATATGAACCCACAATGGCTCTTACACAGACAAAGGAGGCCTATGTTTGTTTAGAACTCGATATTCTCAAGCCCCGGCCTGAGAGGATATGGATAGGGTGTGGTGCAGAAGGTTTTTGGTAGAAAATCATATATTATGGCATCCCTGCGATCTGTTCATTCTGTCATAAGTTGGGTCATGATGTTTCTGATTGCCACAAGAAGAATAAGCCTTCAAAAGGACATGTCCAGGTGATGCCGTCATTACAGCCGACTCAGACTAATCCCCCATGCAAGCGCCTTCAAAGAAGTCCTGGAGACAGAAGATTTCTCAAGAGGAACCGGTTCTGTCCAATGAAAATAGGTTTTCTATCCTTCAGGAAGATGATCATGACACAGAGGGAGATCCAGTTAATAATCCAGTTATCAATAAAGTCTCAGAATCCCAGGAAGCTACAGGGCTGCTCGACTCAGAGAGAGCAACTCCGTTGAGGGCTTGCATGGTGATGCTTTGATATATGAACAACAGCCTATTATGGACGGCAATACAAATGGTGATGCAGTAGTCTTGCATGCTCATGATTTGCAACGTGGAAGTCCGAGCACGGAGGCTTGTAAGGACTTGGATCCTACCGGCAGTCATTTTCTGGTCACTGAAAAGGAGGTTCCATCCTCTCCGGTGACGGCGATTGGAGAAGAATCTACTTCTTTAGCAGGTATCAATTTTTCGGTTGTGTTGCCTTTTCCTCCAGACGAACAGCTGTACAAAGATGCGACTATTGCTCAAGGGAGAATATTTACATGCCTCACATTGATGATATGGAGAATCACATAACAAAAGGAGGGTAGGGGCGAATACTAGGTCTAAGACAAAAGCTGCAAGTGGGCAACATGGATATGTTTCGTCATGAATACACCAATCATTTACTGGAACATTAGGGGCATCTCAATAATGCCTCTAGGCATTTTTTACGCAGAATGGTCAACATCAATAAAGCTGATATCGTTGCTATTGCGGAACCTATGATTCCTCTAAGCCGGGACAATTCTTTATGCAGGTCCATTCGTATGCAGTCTGTTGTTGGAAATTCTGGGGATGAGTCTAAGCTTTGGGTTTTCTGGCGTAATGCTTGTTTGCAGGAGTTCTCTTCTTCTGATCAACATATTACTCTATCGGTTATCCAGGAAGATCAACCTATCATGTTCGTCACTTTTGTGTATGCCAGCTGCAATGCTTCGTATAGGCGATGTCTCTTTGATGATCTAATCAACTTATCTGATAATATAAGAGTTCCCTGGATTATTGGAGGAGATTTTAACTGCATCTCCACTCCCTCTGAAAAGTATGGTGGCCGATTTGGTAATCTGCAATCTATGGTCGATTTCAATGCTTTTATGCATGCCACTTCTCTTACTGATGCTGGGTTTGTTGGCTCTCCTTTTACATGGGTGAATAACCGCACTGGTCAAGCTTCTATCAAAGCTAGGCTTGACAGATTTCTTATTATAGTGCCTTTGTCAACACATTCCAAGGTTTTAATGTGAAACATCTCATTAGATGTAACTCGGACCACTCCCCTCTTCTAGACTTGCTTGTGGCCGAGCACTGCCCCCCAGCTCGCTTTGTGTTCCAAGCTATGTGGATTTACCATGAGTCTTTCTATGAAACTATAAAGTTGACTTGGAACGAGCATTATACCTGGCATCCAAACCCCTTTACTACCTTTTTCATGAAGCTCAAAGCGGTTAAGAAGGCTTTGCGGCACTGGAACAAAACAGTTTTTGGCAATGTAGATGAGAACCTTAAGCTTATGGAGCTTCAAGTTGATATTACTCAGGACATGTTTGATGGCTCTCCTACACAGGAACATCGAGCTGATCTCAACAAGGCCACTGCAAATTATAAAAAAGCTTTGTTATGCATGGATACTTTTTGGGCTCAGAAAGCTCGAATGAATTGGATGGAACATGGAGATAGAAATTCTGGTTTTTATCATGCTGTTGTGCAAGGAATCGTCGACGTAATCGAATTCACAGAATTCAGGTTAATGGGGAATGGACTGAAGACCAGGAAGCTATTCAGCAGGAGGGTGCTCGTATTACCAAAATCTAATGCAGTCTTCTATTCACTCTATTGATGATTCTCTTCTGGATGTCATTCCTAATCTGATTTCTGATGAGCAGAACTCTCTTCTTTGCTCCTCCCCCACTATGGAGGAAGTCAAAAATTCTGTTGGAGCATGAATGGTAACAGTTCCCCTGGGCGTGATGGCTTCACTGGTATTTTTTTCACTTCTTGCTGGGATATCATAAAAGAAGATCTTTTCAATGCTGTTTCTGGCTTCTTTAAGGGACATTCCTTTCTAGAGCAGTGACATCAACTCTCATCGCCTTGATACCGAAGAAAACAAATCCTGCCTCCTTTAATGATTTTAGACCTGTCAGCCTTTGTAACTTCTGCTACAAAATTGTGTCTAGGATTCTTTGTAGTAGATTGGAGAATATCCTTCCTGGTATTATTTCTGAGGAACAAGGAGCTTTTGTAAAAGGCCGGTTCATTCTTGACAACGTTTCTCTTGCTCGTCAACTAGTGCGAGATGTTGATCGAAAAACCAGAGGAGGAAATGCCATCTTCAAGTTGGACATTCGGAAAGCCTATGACAGTGTGGAATGGGATTTTTTATTTGCTGTTATGAAGAAATTCGGTTTCGCTTCCAGATTCATATCCTATATTGGTATGCTTGTCTCTAACTGTTGGTTTTCTGTTTTGATAAATGGTACTCATGCTGGTTATTTTAAATCTACTAGAGGCCTTCATCAAGGGGATCCAATTGCCCCAGCTCTTTTTATAATCATGGAGGAAGTGCTCAGTCGTGGTTTGAGAAACATGGTTTCAAATGGTCGCCTCATCCCATATGCTGGTCCTCGGGGTTGTCCGTCACCCTCCCACTTGCTATATGCGGATGATAGCTTAATTTTTACCAATGGAAGTGTTAATAATGTGAAGAGGCTGATGCGTTTCTTGGAGGATTATTCTACATCCTCAGGTCAGCTTATCAATGCAGAAAAAAGTTCCTTCATGATGTCTAAGAAAATGCCCATGGCGTCCATTCAGAGAATCAAAAATCTTACTGGTTATCATAACATGTCTGGTCTGCTTCATTACCTTGTGTTCCCCTTCGGCGCGGTAAGGTACTCACTCTGATTACAAGAAACTGGTTGACAGATTTAATTCCCTACTGACTGGATGAAGGCTAAACTTATATCTCACTGGTAGAATTCCCTCATAATTCGGTCTTAGCTTCTCTTCCCATTTATCTGGGTGCTGCATCTTATCTTCCAAAGTGCATCATTTCTTTTATGGAGAAAAGCTCAGCTGCTTTCTTTTGGAATGGTACTGATAACTCTCGCCGACGTCATTGGGTTTCTTGGAATACGATTCAGTGTACAAAGGTGGAAGGGGGTCTTGGCATCCGCAGCGTTATCCATGTACAAACCGCCCTTGTTTTAAACAGATCTGGATATGCGACATGGCAGTCCCTTTGGGCGTCTTATGCGAGAAGGCGTTTTGCTCACACTCAATTCTTGCACATTCCTGGCATGTCCAAGCATCTCATCACGACTGCTAATTCTCTTATCATTTCTAATTCAAGATGGATTCATGGCAAAGGTGACAAAATTGACTATCTCAATGATACTTGGTATGGGGAAAAATCTTTAGCGGAGAACCTCCAGGGTCTGCTGCCAGGTACTGCTTCGCTGCAGGAGGTTGTGAGAGACATCTCTCACCCTCTTCGATCTCTTCTTCCCTCTTAGGTGTTCCTTGATTTATCTTTACTCAAGATGAGGACAAATGCATTTGGAAGCCTTCCCCTAATGGTGATTTCTCTACTAAATGCACCTATGATTTAGTCAGACATAATGGAGTTCGCAGGCCTGCTTTCATCAAAATTTGGCATCATCTTTTCAATCCTAGAGCTTCTCTCTTCTGTTGAAACTCCTTAATAGAGCTGTCGCAGTGGATGCTCGTGTTTCCGAATGCGGAATTCCGCTGGTTTCCAAGTGTAACTGTTGTGATATCCCCCAGTGTGAAGATCTAAATCATGTTTTCTTAGACAGTGACCTTGCAGCAGACATGTGGCGGTGGTTACTCTTCCATTGGTTCCCATAAATACTTATCTCCACACTCACTCACTACCAGGTTATGGAACTTTATATCTCATACCAATGTTCAGTCTCCTCTTGGTTTTATATCAATCTACTGTCTTATTCTCATGCTCTGGGAACTCTGGAAGTCTCGCTGTGCAGCAAGGTTCGATCAGCAAAGAAGTCGCCCTGCAGAAATTATTCGGAGGATTAAATTGCATGTTGGATTTGTGCTTCAGAAGATGATGTTTAAATCTGAGGAATCAATGGCTTTAAATCAAATTCTCTTCTCATATGGTTTCACCTATCAGACCGCTGTAGAAGGGCAAAGCTAGTTCGCTGGATTCCACCAATTGTGGATTTTAGTCTAAATGTAGATGGCGCTTCAAAAGGATATCCTGGTCTCTGTGGTGGTGGGGAATGCATTCGTGATAAATAGGGGAACATCTTGCTGGCTTTTGCAATTTTATGGAATTGGGAACAGTATCATTGCAAAAACAAGAGCTCTTTGTGATGGCCTACGTTTAGCTCTGATTATGGGGATTCACTTATCAGTGGTCTACTCTGATTCTTACACTCTCGTTCACTCTGTGCAGCAGGGGAGATGCACAACTTGGTAGACTCTGCGATGGTGGCGTTCTATCAAGGAGATGCTTAGGGGCAATGATCAAATTCTTTCGCATGTCTTCCGGGAAACTAATCAAGTGGCAGATCGGCTAGCAAATCATGCTATTTCTTCCAAGTCTAACGAGGTGTTTTGGGGTTTTGATCGGTTGCCTTATGGTTGTAAAGGGCCTCTTCTCATTGATAAAACAGGCCTTATGAACATTCGGATGAGCTAGCTTATTCCAATTGTATCCTGGTTACCTTATAATATATGTTTTGGCCCAAAGTGACCATCTGGTGGAGTGGGTCCATTCTCCCCCTCTGGGGAGGGTGCACTCTCCTAGAGAGGCCTCTGAGGACCGTCTTGCCAAAAAAAAAAAATGCTCATATATCACTTATTCTCACATTTTACTTGCTATTTAACATAAAAATAACTTAATCATATGGTTTCACATTATTTCACATTTAGAGCACATTAGCACATCACCTTCACATATTCACTTGGCTCACATCTTTACACATCTTTTTCCGTGACGCATAGTCCGAACCATCATAAAGAAGGACACATCACTCACATACACATACCCGTCACCTAGCAATATAGTGACGAATCTTGGTACTGCACAGAACCAACCGGGAGAAGCCCTCTCCACCCTAACCAATGGTTCTTGTCCACCTCCAGGATTTCATCCTGATGCCCTAGGATATCACATACACATTGAGCCTTCCCATAGGGACTTTTCCACAGTATGGCTCCACAGCCTTCCATGGTATCAGTGTCAATTCCAGCATAATATTCACTTTATCACATTATTCACATTGATCACATATTTAACACAAATTTTCATACACTTAATGACTCGTTTACAGGCTCATGATTTAAACACATGTATCTCAGGTTATAGAAATGATCATGATTGTTTAACAGTTTTAAACATACTTAACAACAGAACCTAACATGATACTAATCATCAGAAACATCATCTTTTACTAATCATCCTTAATATGACCCTTAACGATTCACAACGGAAATAGTAGTCACGGATGTTAGAACATGCTCACATTTTAATCATAGACCCTATGCATCATGAAATATATCAGATATTTAATTTCTCAAAATTTTCACAACAACACATCTATCTTTAACATTTAATATAGATTTTAGGCTATTATAAGAGGATTTATTTAAAATATGATGAACAACAAACTAATGTCTCTCTCTATTTTGAAACAGGACACAAAAACCCTAAGTTCATGAAAAATTTTTGTGACAATATCACATCATACATATTTATCCCGAATTAAAATCTAACATGACATGCCATTTACTCATAACAGAAATGCTACAATTTACAAATATGATCAGGAAATTATTAGAAATTCATGGCTCAATCTTCTAAACTGTCACGCCCCGACACAGAATATCAGAACGAGACAGTTGCATGTAAACGGGTATAGAGCATATACTAGACATCAACCATTGCACATTGTATAATACTAAAACAAACCTTTCTCATTAATAATTTCCAATATCTAGTTATAACCACTAATATCAGCCAATCTATAGGGCCCAATTACATTGAAATAAAAGTAACGACTGAACTTCAAACCTAACTACTACAATGCTAAACATAGTAATAGGATGCTAGGGTACTCATGACATCACTCCAGGTCGTTTCTGTCCTCATGAGTGTATGGTTCATCCTCGGTATCACCTGAGAACACAACAACAAACGCAGGGTGAGCGATAATGCCCAGTAGGACTTAAATCTCAATAGTCAAGCAAGTTTTAAGTAATTAATGCATAAAGGTAGATTAACTTAATGAGAGAAGAGAGAGTCAGGTAAAAGATAGCAGGATAGCAATGAACGAAATAGCACAACTTTCCAACTATAGACTTTCAAAAATAGCACGTGTCGGGAATAGCACACAATAGCAGGATGGCCATAGCACAATAGCACAAGTATAGCAATAGTACAACGAGTATAGTATAGCACTTTGTTTGTCTTGTAGACAACGAGAGAATATAGCATTTTTTTATTGTCATTTAGATAGTCGAGATAAATAGCACTCGAGTAAAATGCCAAAACTCTGATCATTTAACTCCCATGGGCACTAGCACTTTTAGGCGCACATCCCAGACTAGATCGGCCGTTTATATATTGTCAGGCATTGGTTATATTGTTTATCTTTAGACAATCAGTCAATGGCCATTATAGAGTACCAAGAATAGATGAGTGCCCTAGATGAATAGTCGAGACAGTAGAGTGAACGTGAATAGATGAGCGAATAGAGTGTAGATGAGAGCTAGTGGACATTGCACGTAACGCGTCGAGTAAACAGTCGATAGTAACAGTTGCACAACACGCACACTTGGTGTTGGCAGTCAGGTGGAACTCACAACCCTTCCGCTGGCCATGTTAAGCACAAGCCCAGAAGTCCGGCGTGATTCAAGATGAGAGTGAACTTCTAATAGCCGTTTGGATCATATGGATCCCTAAAGGGTATCATAGGTGTTAGGGTACAACCGGCTCGTCGACCATGTGGAATCCATGGACAGAGGAGACTTACGGAGGCCTTGAACAAAGGCTCACTAGTCCGGCAAAAGGAGTATCCGTCGGAGAATTCATCCAAGTCGAGAAAGGGGTAATTATGGAAACAAGTGCTCGACGTTCTAGAAGAGTTCTAGAACAGTGGAGCATCGAGATCGTGTTTCAAAACAATGCAAAAATCGAGAACAAGTTCATTTATAATTAAGGCAATTTAATTGCATAAATTACCAGATATATCATATCACATGTTATGCCAATTAAGTCATATTTGGATGGTTCAAAGTGTGTGCATATGTCATGAACTCATGGATGGAAAGGTCATGTGCATGTATTTTAAATCACATATAAAAGTTCAACTTATATTAAGTGCATTTACTGCGGTATAACTGAGATTAAAGGGTATAAGCACAGTAGAAATTTGAGTATTGCACAACAGGGGGTTTTTCTTAAAAAACCTGTGAACGCGATGCACCCATGAAGGGTTGCGACGGGTTCAGGGTAGAATGCGACAGAGTCTTGCAGGATCGCGATGGGGTGTTCAGAACCGACGCTGAGAACGCGACATGGTCATGTGAGGAACGCGACAGGCCAGGCACAGCGATCGCGACGTCGCCTCCTGTCGCATTTAGAACGCGATGGGAAGGCTGTCGCAATCCGACCACAGAACGCAGCCTATCGGGCCATCGCGTTGTGGTGGTCTGTGCCTAAGTGCGACAGGAATCAAACATGACCTTGGATTGCGGGCCAAACTTAAAAAATTGACACAGGAGGCTTTAGAAATTGAGAACAAATCGTACAGTGCATGAAAATTGCGAAACAAACTTAAACGACTCTAGAAAGGCCAAGGTACATGTAGTATATAGGAATTTGAACTACAAAGGTTTCGACATACTTCAGTCAAGTTAAACAGGAAGTTCATGGAACAGGGATCAGTGAGAAAAAATAATTAATTCGCCCACTAGAGTATATAAAAATTAGGGCTTCTAGGGCAAAAGAAGGTTAACATGCATCAGATCATCCAGTAAAACTTTCGTGGCATGATATCAAGTGTACGTGGAGAACAAGATTTAACATGGGGGTTCGGGGTCAGGACGAGTGCAGAACTTTGAAAATCAAGAAGTAAATATTGACTCGATGATAAATCATGAAACTTGAGGGTATTTCTCATGATGATGGGAAGAATCTATAGTTAAAATTTTATAGTTTATGCTGTGAGAATATCTACCTTGACTTGATTTTCTCTCCTAGGGCAAGAACTTGAAGAACTTGGGATGAACTTGAGAGAGACTTCTTCTCCACGAATTCCCCTCCTTCTAGACTCCTTCCCACGTCCAGCAATCCCTTGGCACGAACTAGGCCGGCCTTGGGGTGAATAAGAGTATTAAGCTCTTTCCCTTTCAATTTCCTAATAGGACTCAAATTCCTATTAATTTCGAGATTTCCTATTATCTACTTCCTTCTAAGCCTTCCTCATCCTAATTGAGTGGGGAAAGAGCCAAATCCGTGGCCAATCATTTAAGGTAGGTTTAGGATTCCATTCCAACTCAAACTTCCTATTAAATGCATTAAATGCTTCTTTTGTAATTAAGCATTATTTTAGTTACGAATTTAGGGTAATTTCCCATTATTCTCCTTTTCAAAATCCTATTTTGGCCCACTAAATTCTATGGGTCCATTTAATAAAGCCCATACTTCTATTCATTATGGGTTTTATTTTTTCTCTTTCCATTAATTCCTATGTCATTTATTTTCTTTAATTGATTTTTCTAATAAATTTTAATATTATGTAAATTTTTATTTTTGTTCAAAATTCAGGTTGCTACATCCTCCCCCTCTTAAAAAAGAATTTGGACACCAAATTCATATGATCATAAGGGAGGAAATGTCTTACCGAAAGATCGGGGTAGTTGCGTCTAATGATTCCTTCCGGTTCCCATGTGGCTTCTTCCACTCCGCGGTATTCTATAAGACCTTCACCATGTGGATGGGATGATTCCTGAGCTGTTGTACCTTTCGTTCCAGTATCTTGACTGGCTTCTCTTCATATGTCACATCCTTGTTCAACACCAACTTCTCGTGGCGAATGA
Organism: Colocasia esculenta; assembly: GCA_014218235.1. Classification (NCBI taxonomy): domain Eukaryota; kingdom Viridiplantae; phylum Streptophyta; class Magnoliopsida; order Alismatales; family Araceae; genus Colocasia; species Colocasia esculenta. The sequence continues at coordinate 20,222 of JACBKR010003006.1, read as the reverse complement.
TGTGTGTGGGGTCATAGACATACTTCCTGAGCATGGAGACATGGAACACATTGTGTACACATGCCAGATCTTGTGGCAATGCCAGTCGGTATGCAACCTCACCAATCCTTTCGAGTACTTCAAAAGGACCAATGAATGTAGGGCTGAGCTTTCCTTTCACGCCAAATCTTTGGATGCCACGAGTAGGTGACACTTTTAGGAATACATGATCACCCACTTGAAATTCCAGATCTTGCCTTCTTTTGTCGGCATAGCTCTTCTGTCTGGATTGAGCAATCTTGAGCCGGTCTCTGATTACCTGAATGTCTCTTGTGGTATTCTGCACCATCTCTGGGCCTAACCATTGTTTTTCTCCAACCTCATTCCAGCATGCAGGTGATCTACAGTTCCTTCCATAGAGGGCTTCGAACGGCGCCATCTTGATGCTCGCCTGGTAACTGTTGTTATAGGCAAACTCAATTAGAGGTAGGTGCTCTTTCCAATATCCTTGGAAATCTATAGTGCAGGATCTCAACAGTCTTCAACAATTTGGTTGGTCCTTTCAGTTTGCCCATTGGTTTGTGGATGGAATGCGGTACTAAAGTTGAGTTTAGTACCCAGTGCACCTTGCAGTCCTTTCCAAACATGAGATGTGAATCTCGGACCTCGATCCGAAACAATAGATGATGGAATGCCATGTAGTCTTACAATCTCCTTGACATATAAGGCAGCTAGTACCTCCACTACCCACTTACTCTTTATAGGCAGAAAGTGGGCAGATTTGGTTTGTCGGTCCCAATGACCCATATGGCGTCGAGTCCACCACAAGTCTTGGGTAAACCCATGATGAAGTCCATGCCGATGCTTTCCCATTTCCATTCCGGAATATCAAGTGGTCTGAGTACACCCCAGGGGGCATGTGTTCCGCTTTTACTTGTTGGCAAGTAAGACAGTGAGCAGTATGCTCGGCTACCTCTCTCTTCATGTTCGGCCACCAAAACATTCTTTTCATGTCTTGATACATTTTGGTACCTCCAGGATGAATAGTGTACTTTGTCTTGTGGACTTCATCCATTAGCTTCCTCTTCAATTCTTCATTGTCGGGAACACATGTCCTTCCTTGAAAGACAAGCCTTCCATCTTCGGTGATAGCAAAGTTCGGTCTTTCGGTTAGAGTTTCCTTTACGCGAACTAAGAATGGATCATCATCTTGTTGAGCTTTGATCTCTTCTAGCAGATCAGATTGAATCTTGATATTGGCAATCAAGACTTGGTCATCTCTATGTTCAATAGTTAAGTCCAACCTTACGAATTGTTCTAGTAGTTGCATCTCGCCAAGGACTAGACTTGAAACAGATGCCATTGGCTTCCTACTAACAGCATCAGCCACGACATTACCCTTTCCTGGGTGGTATTGGATGTTGAAGTCGAAATCCTTCAGATATTCTAGCCATCTTCTCTGTCTCATGTTGAGTTCTTTCTGGGAGAATAAATACTTCAGACATTTATGGTCTGAGTAGACAGTGAACTTTTCTCCATAGAGGTAATGTCTCCAGATTTTCAAGGCGAAGACCATGGTAGCCTGTAGTACCTCGGAAATCCATTAATTAAAAATTATAGATAAATAGAAATTTTATCTATTAATAAATTCAATTAATTAAAACGGTACGCATCATTATTTCATGCGTATAAACCCCTATAAAATTTCATAAAAATAGTATTATACTTTAAATAATGTTCTCTAATGATCCATCATGAAATTTGGGCATAGAAAAATCGTTTGTACTTAGTTTAAGAATTTATACGACTTATTAGCATAATTAAGGTAAGTCGAAGAACCTATTATTTCTGACCCAAAGTATTATAAATAAAAATAAACATGTGGTAGACTTTAAATAATATGGGATGATAGCCCATTATGATATTTGGACCAATGGACAATCTTGGCCCATAAATAAATTCTTTAATGAAAAGGATAAATAAAAACCCATTAAGTAAAGTAAGTACATGGGTTGTACAATTAAGCTCACATGAGTTATTGGGCCAAGAGTAATTGCCCAAATGATGAATTAGAAATATTGGTATGAATAATATTTATTCAATTTAAAATATAAAATTACTTGAATAAGTGTGATAATATATTTACATAAGGATAAATGGTGAATAATTGAAACTAAATCAATACCCATTAAGTTAAGTTAGTAATGGGTTTGGTTAATGGACCTAACATGAATTGTTGGGCCCAAATGAGAAGAGCCCATCATGAGATGGAAAGTAATAGTCTAAATTCGTACCTAAAAATAGTAATAAATAGAAAAGGGTTAAGATAATGATTATTTTAACTCTTACTTATCTTAAAAAGAGTCCCCATCCCATCCTAACACATTAGCCATGAAATTAGATCTCTCCCTAAGCCAATTAGTGGATTAAAGCTAGAATATGGGAGATAAATGTGTAAATTCGGAGTTAATATTTAAATAAATTAAAAGGGATAATAATGACTAAACTAGCTTATAAATGTCTCTATAAGAGTCCTAGACCTATCCTAAACCATTGCCCACGAAATTAGACCTCTCATCTATCCTATTAGGTGGGATAATGCAAGAAATAAGGGGATAAATAAAGAAATTAAAGAGTTGGAAGAAGTAGGAAGAGTTTTAGAGAGGATGGACTCTTGTAGCAACCATATACACCCTAATCTACCCTATCAACCCTCATTTTCGTGCTTAGACTTTGGAGATGAAGGGAGATGCTGGAGAACGAAGGAGCAAGGTGGAAGGAGCTTGGAGCAAAGGATTTCACTCCGTCTTCGTTCAAAAACCCTAGCTTTTCAATCTTACAACGAAAGGTAGACAATCTCTCAAGCTAAAATCGTGAAACAATTATCCTAAGTAGACTTCATGATCCTCTTCAAAAGCCCTCTGGTCTGGTTGCATTTCGCTCATCCATTTGGGCGAATTTAATTCGTAAAGTCCTGCTGTTACCCTGAACTGAAATCTCATGTTTTCTCTAATTCTCCACATGTACTTTCTCTCATGCCATGATAAAATTCTCTTGTATACTGCATCTTACTATCTTTCAAACGCCCTTGGTCTTTCTCTATTTCGATCTCCCATGAGGGAGAATTAAATATTTGAATCCCTGTTTGATGCATGTACCAAACTCTTCAAGTTTACCTTTAAACGTGGTTTATACTTAATATCCTACTATAAGAAAATTCTCTAAAATACTACTTCGTGTTAGCTTTCGAACGCCTCTAGTTTCGTAATTTTTCATTGTGTATTCATCTCTAATTAATTCATGGAATACTGACTACACCTGTTTAGGTCACCAAAAAGTAACCCGATCAATGCATATCTAAACCTTGTCTATTTTCAAAGTAATCATGCATGTTGATAGATATACATGTCTACTTTCGTTTAAAAATTGTTTTGTACTTTTTGGATCACCGTGCTATTTTATATGGAAGTTAGAACGTTCCTGTATCACAGAGGACTCGTCCTGGAAAAAGAGAAAAAAGGCAATCTCACCGGTTATCGCGACGGCGCGATCCGCCGCGATATTAGTGAGGTCGCGCCGGCCATTAACGTTGCGTTAAGAACCTGGCAGCCTTTGACGCCGTGATTCACCCCGGACTGGGCCAGACCGCCAGGCCCGTGTCGCGCCCGACCGCGCGCGTCGTGACTTGAACTGCGACGGGTGAGTCTGCCGTGTTTTCAAGAATCCGACCAGAATGAAAAATTGTACATATGCCCTGTTGTTTAAGCTTTATACCCCTAATTAGCCATAATTAAACTATGATATAGTTAACCCGACTTGGCAAGTTAATAAATGGCATTAATGATATAAATTTAATTACTTTAAAAAAGGACATTTGCACGACTTGTCATATCCTCAAGATTTCTTTACACTTACACACACGTGACTTTATTAATTGCCATTTGACCCTAATAATTTATGCAATAATGTATCTGGTAACTTAGCGAAATAAATGACTGAATTATCCTATTTTATTAAATACAATTGTTTCCGTTTTTACTCGTGCATTTAAATACTGTTATCGTTTTCCCTCGGCTTCGAGCACTCGAGGCACGACGGACCCGTTTTACACACTTTCCTCTTGACATGGACCACCTCTCCACCGGGAATACTCTCGACTGGACTAGGGAATTCTTGTCAAGGCCTCCGTAAGTCTTCTTGGCTTTGGCGCACGTCCATTGCCGAAGAGCTGGTTGTACCTTTAATCCCGTTACACTCTTAGGGATCAGTACGATCTAAACGGCCTTAGTGAGATCTCTCTTATCTTGTGATCACGCCGGACCACCTAGCCAGTGTTCTTAGCAAGGCTAGTGGGCGGTGGTGACTTCTTCTACCAGACTGCCGGTACCCGACCTGGTGCTGTGCAACCGTTACTATCATGGTTTATCGTTGTTTTACGATTATACCCCTATCTCATCTACTATCCTTGTACTCTCATCTATTCACGTTCACTCTACTATCTCGTCTATTCATCAAGTACTCTCTTGAGACTCTTGAGCTATTGCGGCTCCCATTGCTTGTACTATACATGACTGTCTAGCGCCATAATATGGGTCCGGGGACCTTACTGACTTGAATGTATAGTGTGCAGGGCATGGAGAGTGTCCGAGGGGCTCCAATCTAGTCCTGGGGGCAGAGAGCCACCCGAAAATACCTGCAGGGGCTATTGACGGTGTTTTCCATTGCACCGGTTCTGACTATCTCGACATTGGCTAGACATCTAATCATTTTACTATTAGTCTGAGAAATTCAGACATATTGTACCAGTTCTGTGCTATTAGTGTGCTAGCACTGACTGTTATAACATTAGTCTGAGGAGTTCAGACGTAATGTACTATCGTTAAACGGCTACTGTCCCAAAGTGACTATTGCCGTGCTCGACTAGTGCACCGTGGTGCAACCATACACGTTATCTCATTACATGTTATCTCTTTACACGCTATCTCTTTACATGCAATTTCGTTACACGCTATCTTGATATACAAGCTATCTCGTTACACGCCACCTTGATACAAACTATCCTATTACATATCATTTTGATACACGCTATCTTGTTATATGGTCTTTTCTCTATCATTCTAATTTTGCAATATTCTTATGAAGTGTATTATCATTCACATGTTATCACATGCTATCATTCTAGTATGCCATCAATCTCTTATCACGTACTATTTCTCTCCTGACTATACTTGATCGTTCTCTCTAGTTAACCTGCGTTACAAGACATTAATCACTTAAAGCATGCTTGTTTACACGAGATATTAAGTCCTACTGAGCGTTATCACTCACCCTTCGTTATTTGTTATTGTGTTTTCAGGTAAGTCAAGTGACGACCTTACATACAACAACGGGATTGGACTAGAGTGATGAGCGTCCTGAAGTCATAGCGATGGAATGTCCTTAGTACCTTAGAGTCTAGTTAGATATTTGCTTTAGATTTCTTATCCAATGTAATAATGTCAATGAGCCCTATGTTTTGGCTCTGAATTAGTGGTTGTAATAGATTAGATGAATTATCAATAAAATGATGAGTTCTATTGCATTATTGTTCATTAGTTGCTCTGATATTTGCGAATGTATGCGCAATTTTCGTTACCATACTCGTTGCTCATGCCTCCCCGATTTATTCCGCTGCTAAATTGGCGGGGCATGACAGTTGGTATCAGAGCCTAGGATGTCCTTATTAGGATATTTAAGTCTAGGATGTTCTAGGTGAACTGCCTTGACACGTGTCTAAGTCAACCATCATACCTATGTGAGAATTGGGTAGAACCATGGTTAAGATCTGAATACATTATAAATATACATGCATCAACTTAGTGATACCTTAGTTAAGTTTCATATATATATATTTTTTTCGATAGCAAAGCCTAAGTGGGGGAGATGATGGAATGAAATATTCAGAATAATTGGTAGTCGTATCATATCATATGAATTGGGGACCAAATTCTATTTAAGTGGGGGAGGATGTAGCACCCCGGAAAATCCATTAATTAAAAATTATAGATAAATAGAAATTTTATCTATTAATAAATTCAATTAATTAAAACGGTACGCATCATTATTGCATACGTATAAACCCCTATAAAAATTTCATAAAAATACTAGTTATACTTTAAATAATGTTCTCTAATGATCCATCATGAAATTTGGGCATAGAAAAATCGTTTGTACTTAGTTAAGAATTTATGCGACTTATTAGCATAATTAAGAAATAAGTCGAAGAACCCAATATTTTCTGACCCAAAGTAGATTATAAATAAAAATAACATGTGGGTAGACATTAAATAATATGGGATGATAGCCCATTATGATATTTGGACCAATGGACAATCTTGGCCCATAAATAAATTCTTTAATGAAAAGGATAAATAAAAACCCATTAAGTAAAGTAAGTACATGGGTTGTACAATTAAGCTCACATGAGTTATTGGGCCAAGAGTAGTTGCCCAAATGATGAATATTAGAAATATTGGCATGAATAATATTTATTTAATTTAAAAATATAAAATTAATTGAATAAGTGTGATAAATAGATTTACATAAGGATAAATGGTGAATAATTGGAAACTAAATCAATACCCATTAAGTTAAATTAGTAATGGGTTTGGTTAATGGACCTAACATGAATTGTTGGGCCCAAATGAGAAGATCCCATCAAGAGATGGGAAGTAATTAGTCTAATTCATACCTAAAAATAGTAATAAATAGAAAAGGGTTAAGATAATGATTATTTTAAATCTTACTTATCTTAAAAAGAGTCCCCATCCCATCCTAACACATTAGCCATGAAATTAGATCTCTCCCTAAGCCATTAGTGGATTAATGATAGAATATGGGAGATAAATGTGTAAATTTGGAGTTAATATTTAAATAAATTAAAAAGGGATAAGATAATGACTAAACTAGCTTATAAATGTCTCTATAAGAGTCCTAGACCTATCCTAAACCATTACCCACGAAATTAGACCTCTCATCTATCCTATTAGGTGGGATAATGCAAGAAATAAAGGGATAAATAAAGAAATTAAAGAGTTGGAAGAAGTAGGAAGAGTTTTAGAGAGGATGGACTCTTGTAGCAACCATATGCACCCTAATCCAACCCTATCAACCCTCATTTTCATGCTTAGACTTTGGAGATGAAGGAGAGGCTGGAGAACGAAGGAGCAAGGTGGAAGGAGCTTGGAGCAAAGGATTTCACCCCGTCTTCATAAAAAAACCCTAGCTTTTCAATCTTACAACGAAAGTTAGGCAATCTCTCAAGCTAAAATCGTGAACAATTATCCTAAGTAGACTTCATGATCCTCTTCAAAAGCCCTCTAGTCTGTTGCATTTTGCTCATCCATTTGGGTGAATTTAATTTGTGAAATCCTGCTAATACCCTAAACTGAAATCTCATGTTTTCTCTAATTCTCCAAATGTACTTTCTCTCATGCCATGATAAAATTCTCTTGTATACTGCATCTTACTATCTTTCCAATTCCCTTGGTCTTGCTCAATTTTGATCTCCCATGAGGGAGATTAAATCTTTGAATCCGTATTTGATGCGTGTACCCAACTCTTCAAGTTACCTTTAAACATCATGCATACTTGATATCCTGCTATAAGAAAATTCTCTAAAATACTACTGCGTGTTAGCTTTCGAACGCCTCTAGTTTTGTAATTTTTCATTGTGTATTCATCTCTAATTAATTCATGGAACGCTGACTGCACTTGTTTAGGTCACCAAAAAGTACCCCAATCAATGCATGTCTAAACCTTGTCCATTTTCAATTAATCGTGCATGTTGATAGATATACATGTCTACTTTCGTTTATAATTAGTTTCGTGCTTTTTGGATCACTGTGCTATTTTATATGGAATTTAGAACATTCCTAAATCACAGAGGACTTGCCCTAGGAAAAATGGAAAAAAGGCAATCTCACCTATATCGCGACGGCGCGATCCGCCGCGATATCAGGGAGGTCGCCCGGCCATTAACGTCGCGTTAAGAACGCGGTGGCCTTTGACGCCGTGATTCACCCCGGACCGGGCCAGGCCGGCCAGGCCCGTGTCGCGCCCGACTGCCCCGTCGCGACTTGAACCGCGACGGGTGAGTCTGCCGCGCGTTTTCAAGAATCCAACCAGAATGAAAAATTGTACATATGCCCTGTTGTTTAAGCTTATTACCCATAATTAGCCATAATTAAACTATGATATAGTTAACCCGACTTGGCAAGTTAATAAATGGCATTAATGATATAAATTTAATTATTTTAAAAAAGGACATTTGCACGACTTGTCATATCCTCAGATTCTTTACACTTACACACCACGTGACATTATTAATTGCCATTTGACCCTAATAATTTATGCAATAATGTATCTGGTAACTTAGCGAAATAAATGACCGAATTATTGTGACGGCCCTCGTTACACCGTACAGTTATACCAACCCACGTCGGTATAGCGAGAGTCCTCGCAGTGGGACATTTACCCACGATACAAACAGCTGAGATACGCGAACGAATATATATATATAACAGAGTACGGAGTAAAAGAGAACTATCTCCATTCATTCATCATCCACATTAAACATACATACAGCTTACAATTTGCAAAAAGGAACTAAAGTCACATGATTTAATTTGCTGAAATAGAAATACAATGTCCACATATTACATTCTTTTATGATAATTCTAATACAATGTCCAAGTACATACTAAGAAGTACACAATCACAAGGATCTCAAAAACTGGCTAGTCTCCACGCTCGGAGTCCGTCTCTGCTGCCTCCTCCGAGGGTACTGTGTCACCAACTATACCTGTACGCCGAAGCAAGGAGTGAGTCCAGGGACTCAGCAAGTAACACTATGCATGATATACACGTACAAGTCCTAGTGGTTTCTACACGCACATTACACTTTACAACACATACATGCTATCCATTTAAGTTTTCAACCTATCATGAAGGTTCTACATTTTATACATGACGCATGCTTTCAGATTTCAATAGTGACATTCACCTATCACATGGTCTCTATTCAATCCACTCATAAGACTTTAATCAAACGTGAGAGCTATTGACATGAACGATTTGCATACATGACGGGGAACATAATTAGCATGGATTCCACATGTTCTTAAGCACATACATAAATTTTATCATGCTTTAGGTTGCTGATCTCACATGGTCCAATAACTATAACCCTACACATGAAAGCTATCACGTTGCTTAAACATAACACATGAACAATCCATCATGCCATTTTGCTCACATACTCATTTGTTGTTCCTAACATGGATTCTAAACACTTTTGTGGCACATAAACATGAGAATAATGACATGCATTTTCTGAATTCACTTGTTTTCAGATTTAGTTTCACATGGTTTCTATAACACATTTACATATCTAAGATTTCACATTTTTCTTTACACTAGGTTCCTCTTCTCACATGTTTACACTTTACACATACACATTCACATATCACTCACACATTTACACATGATCACATACACTTTACACATTACACTTTACACATTTTTAGTGCCGTGACACATAGTCCAAACCACCAAAGAAGGACACATTCACATCACATAACACATAGACGCCATCTAGGCAATACAATGGCGACTCTTGGACTGCGCAGACCGGGAGAACAAGTCTCCACCCTAACCAGTGGTACTTGTCCACCTCCAGGATTTCCCCCTAATGCCCTTAGGGTCACTTAACACAATGACTTTCTCAGGGGGACTTTTCCCTGATACGGCTCCACTGCCTTCTCGGAAGCAGTATCACATTGGCACAGTTTACACTTTTACACATTTACCGTTTACACATGGTTTTACCTTGACACTCTTCATCTCGTTCACTTTCTTACTCACATGAACACCTCTGTTTTTACTAACATGGTACTACAGAGTTTCAAGGGTTAACACACAGCAGACACACTAATCATGCTGGTTTAACACAAAATAAAATCACATTACGATCATATGTACGAATTATTCACAATTCACATGAAAACATATAACTTTTTATTCACTGTTCCAATTAACCTGAAATTTTAACCACATGCTGTTGTCGGTTCAAAATCATACCCTCAATTGTTCAGATTTTCTGAGCTAAATAGGATTTACAGAAAATCGAACACCTAATTGGCACATTATTCACAATTTACGTTAACATGGAATTTACACATCACGCAATTCCACTTGCTGTTTAACCATAAGCTACCAACATATGCATGAAATTAGAGTACAAATTTTTTCCCCAATTCATACATCTATGGATTTAACACTACGAATCCTTTCTACATACTTCTATTTATCGAACGAACTATTACAAATTGCACAAACATGGATAGGTTTCCTAAATTTGCAGACACACATGCTGACCCCAATCTTCATGATTAGACCGAAATCAAGGCATTCAACTCACTGTAGTCATGGAACATGGGTTTGCAAAATTTTCTATAAGTCATGCTCACAAGATTAAAGACACCATTTTTTTTTCCACATTCACCATCACCCACATTCATTCACCACCACAATGCACAATATACCTAGCTTATAGGAATACATATATCCTCATCACGGAAACCATAACGAAATTAACGTATAAGAGGGACAGAACAGCTCACTGTTCTGTCCTGAAGAACTAGACGGCGGTCTCTGGCCGCTGACTCAGAGTCAGCGGCATGATCGATGGACGCCAAGGAAGAACTGGCGTCCAGGGACCTTGCCGTTTACTCAGGTCTGTGCAGAAACACAGACCCGAGCTCTGAAATTCGGGTGAAATGGAGGGCCTAGGACTCGAGGAAAATTTCACAAAAATCATAAACCTCCTAGACTCATACGGGGACACCATAGATAGGTCACTTGCCTCTCTAAAATTCCTCCAAAGGATTTATAGCTCGAAGAAGACCTCCTTGGGCAGTTCCAAGAAGTTGCAGAAGCACCTCCAAGATTGCCTTCCTCCGAGCTCCTGGTTGATCTCCACGCCGAGGGGATGATGGGGAGGCCTTCCCTATGCTTCAGCTTCCTCCTTGATGCAGAAGATCTCCAAAACCAGCTTCAAGGGGTCGAATTTTTGGTTCTAAAAGGGGTTTTTCTCACAGAATGCTCTAGGGTTTCTCTCCTCTCTCTCTCCTTGGAAGGGTGAAAGTGAGAAGTGGGGAGAGCCATTTCGGTTCAGCATGTAGGAGAGACCCTCACCCACTCACCATGCCGATTAGACAGCCCTAGAGCCGTTGGGGGACATCCCCCCAATGGTTGCCATGCCTTGTTTCAGAAGACAGCAGCTTTGCTGCGCATGCAGGTCTGAGAGGTTGGCGTCCAGATCGCTGGACGCCGGAATTAGGGTTGGCGTCCAGGGCTGGACGCTAACACCACCTCAACGGCCTGGGGATTGACGCCAATAGGGCCTGCGGCCAGAACCCTATTTTGCAGAAACCAAGCGTACCAAGCTATACATGCAATATGTACATGGTATTATTTCACACTATCATCATGCAATACATACATTATTTGGTTTAATATAAACACATGTACACATATTTATACTATTTTAATATCCACGTAAATACGTACATACATACTCAACACAATATACACACATAAATACGAAAAATACGACGGAAATTCGAGGGTCTTACACCCTCTCCCCCTTAAAGAAAACTTCGTCCTCGAAGTTAGAACGACACTACTCAAACAAAGGGGATACTTCTTCTTCATCGCATCCTCAAGCTCCCACGTAGCCTCCTCACGTGAGAAGTTCCGCCATAGAACTTTCACCGACGCGATACTCTTGTTCCGGAGATGCTGAACCTTCGGTCAAGAATGGCTACTGGCTGCTCGACATACGAAAGATCTGGCTGGATCTCCACTGGCTCATGACTAATCACATGAGACGGATCTCGACATACTTCCTGAGCATAGATACGTGGAATACCGGGTGAACGCTAGCCAAAGCTGGGGGTAAAGCTAGCTCGTACGCCACGTTGCCCAAACGTCTGAGAATCTCATATGGGCCAATGAACCTAGGGCTTAGCTTGCTATGCCTGCCAAATCTGACAACTCCACGAGTAGGCGATATCTTCAAGAAGACATGATCGCCAACCTCGAACTCTAAATCCTTTCTCCTGTTGTCGGCATAACTCTTCTGCCTATCCTGTGCCGCAACAAGCCTTTCCTGATAAGCTGAATCTTATCCGAAGTTTCCTGAACCAACTCCGGTCCGATCAACTGCCTATCACCATCTCCTCCCAACATAAAGGAGATCTGCAGGGCCTACCATACAACGCCTCGAATGGAGCCATCCAATACTAGCATGAAAGCTGTTGTTGTATGCGAACTCCACAAGAGGTAAATGGCGCTCCCAATCATCCTTCCAATCCAGAACACACGCTCTCAACATGTCCTCGAGTGTCTGGATAGTCCTCTCGGACTGTCCATCGGTCTGGGGATGAAACGCCGAACTGAGCTTAAGCTCCGAACCTAACGCATCCTGAAGACCCTTCCACAACCTCGAAGTAAATCTCGGATCCCGATCCGAAATGATCGACTTCGGCACACCATGCAATCTAACGATACTGCTAACATACAATCTAGCTAAGCTCTCTACTGACTGCTTCTTCTTCATAGGCAAGAAATGAGCAGTCTTCGAGAATCTATCTACAACTACCCAATCGAGTCATTGCCTCTTCTAGATCGAGGCAAACCCGATACGAAATCCATAGTGACAGCTTCCCACTTCCATACGGGGATATCCATCCTCTGCATAAGCCGGATGGTCGCTGCCGCTCGGCTTTCACCTGCTGACATACTAGACATCTAGACACATAATCCGCAACATCCTTCTTCATGCCGACCACCAGAAATGATCTCTTCAGGTCTTGATACATCTTAGTGTTACCCGGATGAATAGAAAATCGCGATCTATGAGCCTCCGCTAACACATGCTCACGGACATCCACTATATCAGGGACACAAACACGGTGCTGAAATCTAATCACACCGTCCTCATCACGAGCAATGCCCGCCTTACCCACTAACTCTAACAATCTAGGATCGGCTTCTGCTGCTCAATCACCTCATCCAAGACTGAGGATCTAAGAGATAGCTGAGCTACAAAAGCCTGACACAACGATGGCTCTAACTCGGTCATAGAGCACGCTGCATCCTCCAACATCTTCCAATCCTGCTGGAGCGAAGACCTCTTCCTACTAAGAGCATCCGCTACGACGTTCGCCTTTCCAGGATGATACTGAAGGTCGAAGTCATAGTCCTTCAAGAACTCAATCCATCTTCTCTGCCTCAGGTTTAATTCCTTTTGGGAGAAAAGATACCTCAAGCTCTTGTGGTCGGTAAACACCTCAAATCTGACACCATAAAGATAGTGCCTCCAGATCTTTAGTGCATGAACCACAGCTGCTAGCTCTAAATCATGAGTCGGATAGTTCCTCTCATGCCCCTTCAACTGACGAGAAGCATAAGCTACTACCCTCTCTTGCTGCATGAGCACACAGCCTAGACCAATCTGAGATGCGTCCGTATAAATGGCAAAGCCTTCTAGACCACTGGGCAATACCAATACCGGAGCAGAAGTAAGCTTAGCCTTCAATAGCTGAAAGCTACGCTCACAAGCCTCAGACCATACGAACTTCTCCCCCTTTCTGGTCAGCTTTGTCATAGGGGCGGCGATGGATGAGAAACCCTCAATGAATCGCCGATAATAACCAGCTAACCCAAGGAAGCTACGAATCTCCGAAGGAGTAACATCCCAATCCACAACTGCCTGGATCTTGCTTTGCTGGATCAACAGCTACCAGCGCCGGAGATAACATGCCCGAGGAAATGAACCTCGCGCAACCAGAACTCACACTTGCTAAACTTCGCATACAGCTTGTGCTCACGAGAACCTCTAAGACTAACCTCAAATGCTGACGATGTGTGGCCTCATCCAGAGAATAGACCAACACGTCATCAATAAACCACAACAACAAAGCTATCTAGATACGGACTAAACACCCGGTTCATGAGATCCATGAATGCTGCAGGGGCGTTGGTCAATCCGAAGGGAAGAACCAAAAACTCATAATGTCCATAACGGGTTCTAAATGCCGTCTTGGACACATCCTCACTCCTAATCCTCAACTGATGATAACCAGATCGCAAGTCAATCTTGGAAAAGACTGATGCCTCTCGCAACTGGTCAAACAGATCATCAATCCGAGGTAAGGGATACCTGTTCTTCACAGTCACCTGGTTTAACTTTCTATAATCAATGCACAACCGAAGTGACCCGTCTTTCTTTTTGACGAATAATACAGGTGCGCCCCAAGGGGAAACGCTAGGGCTAATAAATCCCTTATCGAGCAATTCTTGCAATTGCTTCCTCAACTCGGCTAACTCTGCAGGGGCCATCCGATATGGGGCCTTCGAGATAGGAGAGGTGCCTGGAAGCAACTCTACAGTGAACTCTATCTCCCTACCCGGTGGCAATCCAGACAAGTCATCGGGAAAGACATCTGGAAAGTCCTGCACCACATCGATCTCTGCAAGAGTCAGTGACGAACCAGCATCGGGTACTAGCATAACGCTGGCAAGAAATGCGTCACATCCCTTGTTTACCATGCGCATCGCCTTCATGGCCGAGATAACTAACTTTCCCGCTAAGTTCTTTGGCAAGGGATGAGAGAACTCATCCTCACCAGGAATGCGGAAAACAATCTTCTTCCTACGACAATCCACTAATGCATAGTGCTCCTCTAGCCAATCCAGACCAAAGATACAATCATAGTCCTTCATCTTTAGCAAGAAGAAACACCCGTCTAGGAATCTATCCTCAATGCACACAGGTAACGATGGAATGCACTTCCTAGTCGATACCGTACCCGCAGGGGTGTGCACAGACAAAGGGACCTCTAACTCCTCAGACTCTATGCCTGACTCTAGGGCTAACTGCCTAGCGAACCGCTCGGAAATGAACGAGTGAGTAGCACCCGTATCAAACAAAACCCGAGCGTGCACACCGAAAAGTAATACTGTACCTTCGGTGACATGCTCCGCCTGCTCGGCGTCCTCACAAGCTAACGCAAACACTCGAGCTGGGGCTCGAGGCCTTCCTGGTCGTCCTGTAGCTGGCGCGGCTGCCGCTACTGCTGGTACTGGCGCTCCACGCTGAGCTCCCTGCTGAAGTCTTGGGCAATCCTTGATCTTGTGGTCGCTGCTCCCACACTTTAGGCATCTACCCGCTATTAACCAACACTCCGAACCTCCATGGGTCTTCCCACAATGGGGACACTCCTTCTTCGCACCGGGGGAACATACAGAGGGTACCTGATAGTTGCTGACTGCCATTTGTTTCTGCGGTGTCTGGTACACCGTTTTCCTCTTGTCTTGCCGCTGGAATGTCGCTGCCGGCCTCTTCTGCGAAGCCTTCTTCTCCTCTAGATAATGCTCCATTTCTCCCTCCTGTCTGCAGGCTGCGCTGAGGGCCTCGTCTAGCGTGCGGTGGTCGAACGCCACGAGCCTCGTCCTCGTGATGGTTTGAGACCCATCACGAACTTCTTGGTCTTCCTGCGCTCATCCTCTACTATGTGCGGTGCATATTTAGAGAGTTCAGAAAACCTTGACTCGTATTCTAAGACGGTCATCGATCCTTGCGTCAGGGAAAGGAATTCTTGCTCCATCTTGTCCTGGATGTGCTCTGGGACGAACTTGGCTCGGAAGAGCCTCACGAACGCGTCCCACGCCACATCTACTGCTCCGTCCTCGAAGCGCGTACGCAGTAGGGAGGACCACCATACATCAGCTCTCTCCTGCAACACACTTTCATAAGCACCAACAAACGATTCTAACTTTAACAACCAACATTCAAGCATAAACTAAAGCATACCTGTAGCATGTAGGTGGCTAAGGTCACCTTGTCCTCGTCAGGACACCTAATAGCTCGGAAGATTTTCTCGGTCTCCCTCATCCAGCTCTCTGCCAAAAGCGGATCACTCTCCCCCTTAAAAGAGGGTGGGGTCATCCTCTTGAACCGCTCCATGATGGGAAGTCCACCACGGTCCTGAGTTGGGGCCTGAGCCTGCTACATTAAACATCAAGCAATATACAATAAACACAATATTATACAATTCAAATAGCAGACTACTTAGTTGTTTTATCATTTTACCTGGGTCTCCAACTGGGCCTGGAGTGCTGCCTGAGTGTGTGCCTGGGTCTGCATGGCTTGCACCAGACCTTGCATGAACACTCCATAGTCCACAGGCGGTGGTGGGGGAAGCACAGGACCCTGTGGGGCCGGGACCTGCTGCTCCGCCCGCTCCTCACGCCTCTGCTCGTCGTCGCGAGCTGGCGCACCTCCACGTCGTCCACGGGAAGCCATGGCTGTAATAAAATTCCAGCCACCATTAGAGCTAGGTTACTAAGTTTTCTAACCATTCTTATCTATTTTTCACTTCTTATTAGTGTTTTCTACACATGCGGACATACTTAGCATGCAATGGGGATGATGACTTAGTATATTCATGTGTAATCTCAACCGGTCGCTCTGATACCAATCTCTGTGACGGCCCTCGTTACACCGGTATGGTTATACCAACCCACGTCAGTATAGCGAGAGTCCTCACAGTGGGACATTTACCCAACGATACAAACAGCTGAGATACCGCGAATATATATATAAACAGAGTAGCGGAAGTAAAAGAGAACTATCTCCATTCATTCATCATCCACATTAACATACATACAACTTACAATTTGCAAAAGAAACTAAATTCACATGATTTAATTTGCTGAAATAGAAATACAATGTCCACATATTACATTCTTTTAATGATAATTCTAATACAATGTCCAAGTACATACTAAGAAGTACACAATCACAAGGATCTCAAAAACTGGCTAGTCTCCACGCTCGGAGTCCGTCTCCGCTGCCTCCTCCGAGGGTACTGTGTCACCAACTATACCTGTACGCCGAAGCAAGGAGTGAGTCCAGGGACTCAGCAAGTAACACTATGCATGATATACACGTACAAGTCCTAGTGGTTTCTACACGCACATTACACTTTACAACACATAGCATGCTAGTCCATTTAAGTTTTCAACCTATCATGAAGGTTCTACAATTTTATACATGACGCATGCTTTCAGATTTCAATAGTGACATTCACCTATCACATGGTCTCTATTCAATTCACTCATGAGACTTTAATCAAACGTGAGAGCTATTGACATGAACGATTTGCATACATGAACGGGGAACATAATTAGCATGGATTCCACATGTTCTTAAGCACATACATAACTTTTTATCATGCTTTAGGTTGCTGATCTCACATGGTCCAATAACTATAACCCTACACATGAAAGCTATCACGTTGCTTAAACATAACACATGAACAATCCATCATGCCATTTTGCTCACATACTCATTTGTTGTTCCTAACATGGATTCTAAACACTTTTGCGCACATAAACATGAGAATAATGACATGCATTTTCTGAATTCACTTGTTTTCAGATTTAGTTTCACATGGTTTCTATAACACATTTACATATCTAAGATTTCACATTTTTCTTTACACTAGGTTCCTCTTCTCACATGTTTACACTTTACACATACACATTCACATATCACTCACACATTTACACATGATCACATACACTTTACACATTACACTTTACACATATTTTAGTGCCGTGACACATAGTCCAAACCACCAAAGAAGGACACATTCACATCACATAACACATAGACGCCATCTAGGCAATACAATGGCGACTCTTGGACTGCGTAGACCGGGAGAACAAGTCTCCACCCTAACCAGTGGTACTTGTCCACCTCCAGGATTTCCCCCTAATGCCCTTAGGGTCACTGAACACAATGAACTTTCTTAGGGGGACTTTTCCCTGATACGGCTCCACTGCCTTCTCGGAAGCAGTATCACATTGGCACAGTTTACACTTTTACACATTACCGTTTTACACATGGTTTTACACTTGACACTCTTCATCTCGTTCACTTTCTTACTCACATGAACACCTCTATTTTTACTAACATGGTACTACAGAGTTTCAAGGGTTAACACACAGCAGACACACTAATCATGCTGGTTTAACACAAAATAAAATCACATTACGATCATATGTACGAATTATTCACAATTCACATGAAAACATATAACTTTTTATTCACTGTTCCAATTAACCTGAAATTTTAACCACATGCTGTTTTCGGGTTCAAAATCATACCCTCAATTTTTCAGATTTTTCTGAGCTAAATAGGATTTACAGAAAATCGAACACCTAATTGGCACATTATTCACAATTTACGTTAACATGGAATTTACACATCACGCAATTTACCACTTGCTGTTTAACCATAAGCTACCAACATATGCATGAAATTAGAGTACAAAATTTTTCCCCAATTCATACATCTATGGATTTAACACTACGAATCCTTTCTACATACTTCTATTTTATCGAACCGAAACTATTAACAAATTGCACAAACATGGATAGGTTTCCTAAATTTGCAGACACACATGCTGACCCACAATCTTCATGATTAGACCGAAATCAAGGCATTCAACTCACTGTAGTCATGGAACATGGGTTTGCAAAATTTTCTATAAGTCATGCTCACAAGATTAAAGACACCATTTTTTTTTTCCACATTCACCATCACACCACATTCATTCACAACCACAATGCACAATATACCTAGCTTATAGGAATACCATATATCCTCATCACAGAAACCATAACGAAATTAACGTATAAGAGGGACAGAACAGCTCACTGTTCTGTCCTGAAGAACTAGACGGCGGTCTTTGGCCGCTGACTCAGAGTCAGCGGCATGATCGATGGACGCCAAGGAAGAACTGGGCGTCCAGGGACCTTGCCGTTTACTCAGGTCTGTGCAGAAACACAGACCCGAGCTCTAAAATTCGGGTGAAATGGAGGGTCTAGGACTCGAGGAAAATTTCACAAAAATCATAAAAACCTCCTAGACTCATACGGGGACACCATAGATAGGTCACTTGCCTCTCTAAAATTCCTCCAAAGGATTTATAGCTCGAAGAAGACCTCCTTGGGTAGTTCCAAGAAGTTGCAGAAGCACCTCCAAGATTGCCTTCCTCCGAGCTCCTGGTTGATCTCCACGCCGAGGGGATGATGGGGAGGCCTTCCCCTATGCTTCAGCTTCCTCCTTGATGCAGAAGATCTCCAAAACCAGCTTCAAGGGGTCGGATTTTTGGGTTCTAAAAGGGGTTTTTCTCACAGAATGCTCTAGGGTTTTCTCTCCTCTTCTCTCCTCTTGAAAGGGTGAAAGTGAGAAGTGGGGAGATGCCATTTCGGGTTCAGCATGTAGGAGAGACCCTCACCCACTCACCATGCCGATTAGACAGCCCTAGAGCCGTTGGGGGACATCCCCCCAATGGTTGCCATGCCTTGTTTCAGAAGACAGCAGCTCTGCTGCGCATGCAGGTCA
Source organism: Colocasia esculenta (assembly GCA_014218235.1). Classification (NCBI taxonomy): domain Eukaryota; kingdom Viridiplantae; phylum Streptophyta; class Magnoliopsida; order Alismatales; family Araceae; genus Colocasia; species Colocasia esculenta. Next base: position 721 of record JACBKR010003006.1, on the reverse strand, counting down.
GAGAGGTTGGCGTCCAGATCGCTGGACGCCGGAATTAGGGTTGGCGTCCAGGGCTGGATGCTAACACCACCTCAACGGCCTGGGGATTGACGCCAATAGGGCTGCGGCCAGAACCCTAATTTATGCAGAAACCAAGCGTACCAAGCTTCTATATATGCAATATGTACATGGTATTATATTCACACTATCATCATGCATACATACATTATTTATGTTAATATAAACACATGTACACATATTTATACTATTTTAATATCCACGTAAATACGTACATACATACTCAACACAATATACACACATAAATACGAAAAATACGACGGAAATTCGAGGGTCTTACAATTATCCTATTTTATTAAATACAATTGTTTCCATTTTTACTCGCGCATTTTAATACTGTTATCGTTTTCCCTCGGCTTCGAGCACTCGAGGCACGACGGACCCGTTTTACACACTTTCCTCTTGACATGGACCACCTCTCCACCGGGAATACTCTCAACTGGACTAGGGAATTCTTGTCAATGCCTCCGTAAGTCTTCTTGGCTTTGGCGCACGTCCATTGCCGACGAGCTGGTTGTACCTTTAAATCCCGTTACAGTCTTAGGGATCAGTACGATCCAAACGGCCTTAGTGAGATCTCTCTTATCTTGTGATCACGCCGGACCACCTGGCCAGTGTTCTTAGTGTTGCCCAATTGACGAGCCCAGAGGGGGGGTGAATGGGA
>JACBKR010003005.1:0-31544 GCA_014218235.1 Colocasia esculenta | reverse complement strand
TTTTTAGAGATTTTTTGGGATTTTTATGATATTGTATGACATTTTTAAAAGGACTTTTCAAAGAAAAAAACAAAAGAAAATGAAAATAAAAAAATGTGTCAAATGGCAGTAGCGGCGTACAGAAAAGGGAAGTAAATATAAAAAAGGAGGAATCAAATGGCGGCCACAAAGTTGGTCGCCATTTTGATGTCAAATGGTGCAGTGGCGGCGCAAAAAAGTCAGAAAATCTTTTGTAAATTGCGACCACTTAGTGGTCGCGATTTAAAAAGTTTTTAAAATTATTTTTTGATAAGTTTAATACGGGATGGTTTAATACGTCGCGGTTTTAGGATAAATTTTTGGTAATAAAATTTTCATTAAAATGATTGTCTAATATGCGTCGGGTCATTCAGACATATTTTTAAATTGTGACTACTGAACCTGTCGCGATTAGTAATCGTACTGAATCTCAAAATTGGGCAAGATCTTCCAATCCCACTGTGTTTGATGTCTTGGGATGCGTGCCAACCCCCATAAATATGATTTTCGTCTTGTTTGTCCTCCCTATGCCCAAATGCTCAAGAGCTCTCTCCCTTTCTCCCACAAAAGTTAATGTTTGATCTGTGAGGGGAGGGCCGACCAAAGAGAAGACGGTGCTACCATGATCTACTGTTCCAGATTTCGCTGCTATTCCATCCACGACCATACATGTTGAAATCTGCCACGTCGTGCATGTTGAAGGCCATGCACTTGACCGCCATATGCTAAGTGCTCTCTCTTTTTTTATTTTAATAGGAGAAAGATTTAATATATTTTTATATTACATTTTAAGTGTAATATGACTAGGTAATAATCCATATGATATCTAACAACTAGATTGTCACTTTATCACTCTTCATATGAGAGATGTCACATAAACTATTGCCTAGTCATATTACACTTAATGTGTACTAAAATTTTCTCTTTTACATTCCCTCTCATCTTTTCTCTGCAACCGCCTCTCTCCTGCCACTCTCTACTTTTTTTTATTCTTTTAATTGTTCTTCTTATCCCTCTTTCTTTCCTATCGTTCTCTCCCTTTTCTACTTCTTTTTTTTTATATTATTCCTCTTTCTCCTCTACAGTCTACCCACCGATCTCTCTCTTCTCTTCTATTTATTCCTTTTTTTAAATTCTATTTCTTCTTCTCCCCACCGTCCTCTCTCTTCCATCAATCTTTTCAAAATATTTATCTTTCCAGCACCAATTTCCCTCCCATCGTCTCTCTCTCTTCCAACCTATGTCCTTTTTTTTTAATATTCTCTTTTAATTTCTCCTCTCTCTTCATGCAAAAAGTCTTCTCATGTAATTAATCTACCTATGCAAGCCATACAATTAACTCTTTCTAAGTATGCTATGAAAATCTTGCAAATAAATCATGCCATGAAGTGAAGTCCACATACCAATAAATCTCTATTTTGTGTTTTCTTTATTTTAATTTATCCATGCACATCTCACCACGTGAGATATTCACTAAAGTGCACACTTGCACATCACACATTAATCTTTTAATTACACACAACATTCATACTTCTTACCTATGTCTTTAGGGGTTTAAAAAGTCAAACAAGGTGAGTTCTACTCTATGTTTCATCTCCTTTATTTCTATTTAAGAATTTGATGCTACACATTCACTTGGCTAATCCATATTGCCTTTCTTTTATCTTTGTTTTTCAGGGTAATCAAATTGAAGAAGCCTTCTACCACAGCCGACCGGTTCGTAGAAGAAGAGAAGAACTCCATCGTCCCAATCTCTCTGCTAAAGGTATTTCTCACGATCACTCCTTATTTGCACTTGCTGCATTTCTTTATTCATACTCCTTCGACACCCACGTGTCTGGCGATCACGTACACGTCCAAGAGTTGTGCTCCATCTTCCTATTCATTTTGTCAATTTTTTGTGGACACTTGGAGTTCTTCAAAGATGAAAAGCATAATCTACAGTGTGAGGTTGGAGGGTTGGAAATTCCAACCCAACAGATCTCTGGCGGGTTCATTAAGAACACAACCAACACAGACGTCACGATTCTTACATTATGTGACCACTAGCTCCGTTGCGATTTTGCACCGCTTCTATGTGGGCGTGGCTGCATGCGCGCCGCGTGGTACATGCAGGAGCGTCGAGGTTAAATTGCGACGGCGGGTACATCGCGTTTTTAAACGTGACGGCCTGATACGTCGTGATTCAACCTCTGTGTATTTTGGGCTTCTGTCCCTGGCCAAACAGTGCAGTTGCATTGTTCAGCTGAAGGAGGAGGTTTGCTGAGGGTTTTTGGGGGCGATTTGGGTCTGTTTCTATCCATTCGGTGTGGTTCCGGCATGAGGAGGTGCTTCAGAGCGCGGGAACATCTAGACAATGTCGTTCAACGTTTCATCTGTTGTAGGAGAACTTTCCTTCGTTTTAGTTTGTATGGATTATGTAGATTAGGGTTTGTGGAGTTTGGTTTTGAAATCATGTAAACATGATAGAAAGCATGCTTAGGGTTTTACATGAATGTTTAATTTCTGCTTTATCAGCATGTATAGCAATGGGTGAGATTTTCGGAATGAAGGTTTAAGGTAGGTTTCTTCTATCTGAAAGGCAACGAACCAGTCATCACGTTTTGTGAACGCGACGACCTGTTCGGTCGTGATTCAGACGTTAAGGTGACAGGTTGGTCCGTCGCGATTCAAGCAGCAATAGGCATCCAATGTGTTGGTCGTGATTTAGATTGTGGCCACCCGAGCTCTGGGGTTCCATGGCCAGTCTGTCGGTTTTCTACAGTACATTGCTTGGGATGTGTTGCTTAAGCAATGTATATTTGTATGGGGCGTGTGGGCTTATGTCGTGATTGGGAATGATGGGTTTTGCTTGGGTGTTGTGTGTACATAGCGAGTTGGGTTGTTCATGCCTTCCATGGTTACCTCTCAAGTCGGGTCCCCAACACCAGGTGCTCGGGGTTTGTCCCAGTACGGTTAGTACCGTCAAGGTATGTGTCATCTTCCTGGACACCCTCACTCCTGAGTTTGAGTTATATGTCTGGCTGAGGGAAAGACGGCAAGGGGCAGCGACTCGTGTTTGTGGGTGTGCGGTCGCTTGTAGCCCCCTCGTGGTTGGGGGACGGACACCAGTAGATGTACTAGTCCCCAGCTAGTCCTGTTTCCAGTGCCTCACTTTAGGGAGCTCGGGTCGGAGTCCCTAAAAGTGCCAGGCTTGGGCCTGTAGCTGTGTGGTATGCAGGAGTGATGTTGGTTGGTCTTCACAATTTCTTGACCTTGTTGAGGTGGAGCGACAGCTGGACCTTTCGTCCATGGCTGCGAAACTGAGAGGTGGTCTTGTGTTATTTGTCCGGGTCTATGGCTGGTATCGCGAATCAGTTCTTGTGACTCGTGTATGTCGTGCCCTTCTTTAGCTTGTACACGTGTACGTGATTGCCGTTTACTTAATTTACACTTATAATATCATGCGTAGGCAGTGTTTTATCTTAACTGCTTTCAATCATGTTTATATTATTTGTTGTACATTGTTCTCTCAACTTTTGGAGAATTACCCTACTAAGCCAGTGACTTGTGAGGCTCACCCCTTCTTCTTCCAGGTGAAGGAGAGCAGGAGGGTTCCCGTCCCTCTTCTAGTTCGGGACCGCACCGTAGTGGAGTCGGGCCTACGCCACCAGCATAGTAATTTTCTACTTGTTGTGCCTTGGGGGTTTTTGTCTCAGGCTTTTGTACTCTGTACTTTGACTTTGGTTCAGAACTGAATATGTACATTTCATGTGGATATATGTAAGATATGAAAACATATATGTGTTCAGCTTGTTCTTTTATATTTCCACAGACATGTGTGTGTTGATATCCCTTGCGAGGCTTCGACCTGTTCGCGGGAGGCAGAGTCGTGTCGAGCACGTTATGGGTTAACGGGCCTGAACGGCGAGGTCCGTCACAATAAGAGACAAAAAGAAAAGTATAAAAGTGGTTTGTCTGGTCTACTTCTCAATCGTTTGCTCGCCCTCTTCCTTATCGGTCTCACTAGAACCTGGAAAAAGTGTTGTAATCACATTATGAGCTAATTGCCCAGTAGGTAAATTCACACTGCTCGAGATTTAAGTGATTAAGTCATTAAAGCAGTGGTTCATAAACTTGATGAATAAGTATACTAAAAATTGACATGGTAATGAGAGAGTTTGTCAAGCTTAATTAGAACACCTTGAATCATGTGTTGCAAGAATGCCACTGTAAGGATGTTAGGCATGTACTATCAAGTAAATGATTAAATTAGAAATAAGAAGAGTCAAGTAAAAATGTTTATAAGGGTAAGTTCTCAGAAAGTGAGAATTTTTCATGTATCGAACAACTAGATATTGAGCACCAAGTACTCACATGTACGCTATCTGAAACCAGATGTCTAGTAAATTTAACATGTCCTTTAGGTGCAATGCCACACCAGACTATTTATACTCCCATGGGCACAAGTACTTTTGGGTGCTCCTCCTAGGACTAGGTCAGGGCCCTTAAATTGGCTCATTCCAGCATTGTAAATCCACGAGAGATCTAGAGATCCCAAGTTCTAGACATTGCAAGTGATTTTTGAAGAAATATGAGACAAGCTAACATGTAAGAGTTGATCCATGAATACTTTATAAATCAATTAGAAGAGTGAGTAACTTAATAATTATTTTAGGTAAATCTAGAATTTAATATACCATAATTCATGTAAAAGTTATTTCAAGAAAGACTCTAATTAATAGGGTGTGTCGACTTGAAACAAGAGTGTGTTGACCTAAGTCACTGAGTGTGTCGACCAAAGCGACCCGAGTCAATGGAAACAAGGTTAGGTTGACCTGAATGCAGGGTGTGTCAACCTGACTGAAGGGTTAGGTCAACTCGAGTAGAGGGTGTCTCAACTTGAAGAAAGGGTGTGTCAACTTGATGAAAGGGTGTGTTGACACACTAAAGGATATGTTGACACACTGAAGGGTATGTGTTGACACACTGAAGGGTATGTGTCGACACAATCTTCAATCTTTTATTCCTGTAAGGAACTACCTTACTGGAACCTAGTCTGTGTCGACACCCTGATCAAGATGTGTCGACCTACTCTGACTTTTCAGAACCTACTAATCAAAGAGATTGGTCTTAACATAATTTAACCTCATGTCCTTTATTAAAAGAACATGCTACAGATATCAATATCAGTTTTGAGAAAATAATGATGAATTCTAATTTCATAAGAAATTACAGAGGTCTACAATGATACCAAGAGAAATTACATAAATATATATAAATGATCCAGAAATCACATGATGGACTTTTACAGTGAAACTTCAGATGAAATATTTGTTTCTGATTTATATTAATTGAAATTCATGATTTATAAACTTGATTAAGGATCAAGGAAACATTACTATCTTATAGGTAATGTGAAAATACCTATTTTGCACGTTACTTCCTTCTTCTTTCTTTCCAACAGAACCTGGCTGACCTTTACTCCTTCTGCGAAACTCTTTCTTTCTTGGCGTTTCTTCTTCTTCCAATGCTTCCACTGCCAACCCCTTTCTATCTATACATATATATACTTGCACATGCATGCTAAACACTTTCACACTCTCACACGTAACTTTATCATCATTGCAGCCACTTTCTCTTAACACCTTACACACTCATGCATGTTACACTAACATGCACACACTTACACGTATGTATGTACATGCAGAAATGCTTATCCCTTTCCTTGTTATTATTTTATCATTTCTTTTGATACACACACATATGTTTATACTAACGCATATGTACACTCTTACACATGCCTACCACTACCTACACATGTTTACACTTGGATGCAAGTTACTTCTAGGTGAATGAACATTTAACTTACGTAAATAAGTTACGTAAATAGATTGTTATTTATTTAGGTCTCTTTGGAACATTAATTTAGTATTAAATAAAATTCAATCAAAACAAAATTTCAACCATAGTTTAATTACAATGTGGTAAGTTTTATAGTAATTTTATTTAATTTTATGAGAAAAAACATTTATTAGGTACAAATTGTCCTAGAAATAGATAAATCAAATTTACCCTCGTTAACCGTGCATTCAAAATTTCTAATATTCACATTTTTGGAATCACATATTTTTCTGACAATTTCAAACTTAAATTTCATTACCAAATTTAGTGACACCTTGTCGGTGTACATATGTCTGGAAATGGTACCACAGACAATATAAATCTTTGAATGATTTCCTTATGCAAATATGCTAACTTATAGTTTCAAACTTGATATTAACTTGAGGTCACATGTTCACTAATCGGAACACTTATAACATTAATCTAAATGCTCTAAGATAGTGTTCACTAATCAGACCTACTGAGCCTTTATTCAGTAATCAGAACATTTTTAAGCAATCGATGTGAAGTACTTTAAACGTCAATCGATGGAGACTCTTATTCTCTAACTAGATGGATACTTAACATCAATCGATATGGACTTAGAAAAAATCTACTAACCACTTAGGACTGAGATTTGGAGTACTCACATTGATGATCCTTAGAGCAATTATTTTACTTTTATTTCATGTTGTCAGACTAAATAGAAATTGAATATTAATCATATAATTTCAGAGTTATTGTTATCATCAAAATCCATATAGAGAGAAGGAGACAAAGAAAGTCAACAAGAATCATCAGGTTCATTGTTTATTTGGGGGTTTTTTCATATGAAGAGAAGTGAGGTGCGATTCTTGGAATCCTTGGTATATATTTCTAGCTTTGTAATTGCCAAGGAGGGTGTTTGTGGCATGGATTGTAATTCCCTCCCTTCTCCATTAGTTTCCCCTTTTGTGTTTGGTGTTCTTGTGAGAAATGGGGTGATCCAGAGAGCAGGGGATCTGTCGGACCTTCTATGTGTAAACACGATAGTAATAGTGAGCACATCTTGGATGCGGTGATGCAGTGCTCCGCATTCATACAAGGCCTATTATCCATGTTTTCTGATGAGTTTGGGTGGCCCAATGGGCTCGTGCTTGAATGCGGCCATTGTGGGCACTGCATTTTGAATACGAACAAGTCCCTCAATGCATCTTCAGGAGACCTCTGTCCCAATTTCAATGTTGCCCTAGTCGATGGAGTGGTATCAAGGAGTGTGTATAGGGTCCTCTATGTGGTTTTTACCTCCTGTGGCCGTGCTGCATATCCCCGTAGGGCATTTCAGTTGCCTCGTTTCCATGCTGGAACATGGTCTACATTCAAGGCAAGGACAACCTAGGGGCTGTGTCAGTTTGTCATCAACATGAAGCCTTGTTGTAGTCACATGGTCTCTACCCGACAACTCAAAAACTGGGTTGCTTGTACACCAGATAAGATTGGAAGGGTGTTGATTAGTGATCACCACTGAAGTTAACCATAACAGAAATGAGAGATTGCTAGTTACCTCTAAACAGGGAGGAAGATAGTGTGCAATCACTATCTAGAGACATGGTATGTCATACAGCCGCCTTCTATATACATGGTTGATGTCTCGATCGTGTTCTATGATCACGTGTGAGAGTTGGAAGTTAGCTTCTTCCTCTCTTTTTATCCTGCCAAAAGGTGAGGAGCTTTGTGTTGTTTCTCATGCTTGTGTCTACCAAGTGATCATGAAAGATGAAAAGTCATTAGATTATGGATGGATGTGCCATATTCATAATGATGATGCATAGAAAAACAAATGGAGAGAGGCTTACCGCCCACAATACTCCACACTATAAACCCAAGAAAAATGCCACAAAACCAACCACAAGCCTTATAGTCAAGGCGTCAACTAGTGTCTCAACCTTCTCACTACTAATCCACACCTCCACCTTAGTCTGTCTAGCGAGGCAAGTGAAGAAACACTACATGACTGGCAGATCACAACCTCCACACTAAGGTCTCTCTCGCATCTTCCCCTCCCTTACTCACTTCGAAACCTCGTAGGTTGTGACATGCGAGGTAGCAAATGGGATTGACTGGGGACCTACCTAGGCTAGGCCTGCTAGGTCTCCACACCCCCAGCCACGAGTGCACTCAAATGACAAAAGAGAAGGAGAGAACTAGAATTTCAGGTTGGTGAACATGTTTTCTTGAAGGTCTCACCTTCAAGGGGAATACAAAGATTTGGGATCAAAGGAAGTTGAGTCCCAGATTCAGGGCCATTTGAAATTCTGGAAAGGATTGGTCAGGTGGCGTATAGACTTGCACTACCTCCACAGCTGGCGGACGTGCATAATGTGTTCCACATATCCATGCTGCGGAAGTACTTTTCAATGCCGACCATGTAATCAACCATGAGGACTTAGAGATTCGGGAGGACCTGACTTATGAAGAGAGCCGATCAAACTGTTGGATCGAAAGATTCAACGACTCAGGAATCGTACATACCTATGGTGAAGGTCCAATGGAGTCGAGACGGAGTTACGAATGCTACCTGGGAAACAGAGGAAAGAATGAAGAAAAACCACCAGAACTATTCTCAGGTACGAACTACACCATTATGCGTAAATTTGGGGACCAAATTTCTTAAGTGGGGGAGGATGTAACACCCCGGAAATTTAGTGATTTAAAAATTTTAGAAATAAATGGGAATAATTAAATAAACAGATTGGAGAGACTTCCAACACCATGTAATAATGATCCATTAACAAGATTTGGGCCAATGGAGCACATTTGACCCAAGGATGAAAACTAGGACAGGAAATTACCCAGAAATCGTGTATGTAATTATGTAGTAATTAGAGAGGGCAAGTTAGGGTAAAATTAAGGTAATTAGTCATGCAAGGTAAGCCAAAACCGAACCCAACCCCAATTGGTGGTTTCCTAAACCGTTGCTACCTCCTTTGGAGGAAAGAGTCCCAGATTTCTTGGAGAGTAGGAAACAAAACTCGTAGCCCCTTTCCTAGTCTCGTTAGGACTTGTAAATACAACCTAAATCTATAAGAACTCATCCTTAAACTCTTGGGGAAGGTTTAACAACGAGTTGTGGTCGTTTGGAGGCAGGCTAGAGCTTCAGAGGAGAAGGAGAAAGGCTGGGAACCCGGAGCTTCATCCCCCTTCATCCTCTGCTGCGTCCAGAACATCGACTGGTCTTAGATCTTCATAAAGGTAGGTGTTCTCGGGCCAAGATTAAAGAAAACCTATACCATCATGTAGAGAATCGAGTCTATGTTCATTTGCACTTGATTTGCCCAATTTTCATGGAGTATGCATGGAGTATTGGTCGTTTTCCCTAAGTCGTGCCCAATTAGGGCTTTTCCCATTCTTCTCATTATGCACACGATTCAAGACCGAATTTGACTAATCTTCGTTCATGAAAGTTCTTCTATTTGTAGTCACGATCATCTTTTATGTTGGACGTTTTATCCAAACGTCTTTTGTTAGAGAGTTATAAGTATGGAAAGAGAGTCATTGCATGATACTGCGATTTCGGGCTACACTTAGCTTTCTGTTCTTCATATATTTTCTCGGGATTAGAAACCGAATTAGATCAAACCTCCAACATCAAAGTTCTTCTACTAGTTGTCCTTGTCATTTTCATGTTGAACGTTTGTCTAAATGTCATTAGTTAGAGAGTTATAAGAGGGGAAAGTGAATCACTGCATGAGACGTGTTTTCTGGTTACACTGGAGTCATATGTTTTTGTCTGTGAGGGCCACTAGTGTCGACACTACCTGAACTAGTGTCGACACACTGTCCCAAAATAGCCCAGAAGGTGTTCTGGGAAGGTCTCTAGTGTCGACACTACCTGATCTAGTGTCGACACACTGTCCCAGTTTGACCCAGAAAGTTTCTGGGAGCTGATCTAGTGTCGACACTACCTAATCTAGTGTCGACACACTGTCCCATATTGGCCAGAAGGTTTTCTGGAAGCTGTCTCTAGTGTTGACACTACTTGATCTAGTGTCGACACTACTTGACCATTTTGCCTGTATTTGAAGCATGTGTCGACACTACTTGATCTAGTGTCGACACTACTTGACCAGTTTTTTTACATTATTTTGCCATGTGTTTGAAGCATTGTGTCGACACCAGTCAGGGGTGTGTCGACACTACCCTTACAAAGAATTACGTATTTTGGGTCTGATCATTTCATGATGTCTACTAGCATGTGCATGATGTTATATAGTATACATGGACCTAAAAAGAATCAACCCATTGAAAAATGGTAATGATATGAATATGATTCTAATGGATAATTTTGATTGTCCTTATGTTCATTGGATTATCTTGTGATCATACCTATTGTCAACTGATGAGATAAGAATATGATGTGAATATGGGAATGAATACATGTTAGTATGGACTTGTTAGTGGTGTTAATGTCATGATTTGCATATGAGTTTCATTAGTTACATGCTTTCCGGTGTTCAATTAATATTTGTCATTTGCATACATGTTCTGCATATGATCTGTCTTTAGAAACATCCTCATGTCAAGACATTAATGAATTATGAAACATAAGATACGTCGTTATCCTGCCTTGTTCTCTTGAGCTATTTGTCATACCTTGACTCTATGAATGATCATGTTCCTTTTTACTATGAGCTTTCCATTGAAACTGTAGCGACCCTCATTATATCGGTACGGTTATACCAACCCACGTCGATATAGTGAACGTTGCCACAGTGGGACATTTACCCAACATTAACATTCAGCTGAGATACACGTGAATATAAGAACAGAGTAGCGGAAGTAAAAGAACCACTGTCTTCATTTCATTCATCATCCACATTTAACATACATGATTCGATAACTTTAAGAACTAAAGTCCACATAATTAAATTGCTGAAATCAAATACATAGATGTCCATACTTATACATTCTTCCATGATTATTCTAATACAATGTTCAAATTACATACTATGAAAATCACAAAAGTCACAAGTACTCCAACACTCTAATCTCCGCGCTCGGAGTCGGTCTCCAACGTCTCCTCCACAAGTGTCTCGTCACCAACTACACCTGTACGCCGAAGCAAGTAGTGAGTCTAAAAGACTCCGCAAGTAATTCTACACATACCGTACATGCACATATCATAGTAGGTTCTACGTACACGTTCACAAGACACAACATGTAGCATGCTTGACATTAAATTTTACAACCTATCATGGTGAATCTACAATTTAAACACATGGACTATGCTTTCAGATTTCCTAAAATAGAGTCACCTATCACATACTTTCTATTCATTTCTCACATAAAAATCTACCTTCAACCAACTAAGACATGAAAGCCATTAACATGAATTTCCGAGCATGCATGAAAGGAAACATACCTAGCATGGAATCTACACATTCCTACGCATATACGTAACCATTTTACATGCTTTAAGCTTGCTGGTTTTACATGCTTAAGCAACCATAATCTAACACATGAGAGCTACAACAACGAGTAAATCACAACATGGGGACAACCAAGCATGGAAGTTGTTTATATATGCTTAACAATTATCCCTAGCATGGATTCTAGGCATTTTGCATACATAAACATGATCATAACATAGTAAAGTTACTGTTTAAGCATGATTTCAGATTGTCATAACATGGATTACAAACTCACATCCTCACATTTTGGTTTCACCTTTTTACACAATTTCAAATTCGCATATTTCACACTTTACACATGCACTTTTACACATTGTTCACATTCACATTTTTCACATGAACACATACACATTTACACATTCACATTTAGTGCCGTGACACATAGTCCAAACCACCAAAGAAGGACACAACACATCACATCACATAGACGCCATCTAGGCAATACAATGGCGACTCTTGGACTGCGCAGACCGGGAGAACAAGTCTCCACCCTAACCAGTGGTACTTGTCCACCTCCAGGATTTCCCCCTAATGCCTTAGGGTCACAACACATTGAACCTTCTCAGGGGGACTTTTCCCTGATACGGTTCCACTGCCCTCTGTGGAAGCAGTGTCACACTTGGCACAATTCACACATTACACTTTTCCGATTTAAGCACTTAGTTTAACACAGGACACTCACATCTCACTCATTCACTCATTCACACACATGGGGCTCTGTTTTCCTGACATGACACTACAAGTACATAAATTTTACACTCAGGGAATTTCACTAATCAAGTTGCTATATACAAAATCAAATCATTTTACAACGGCATGCATTAGTTTCACATTTTTACATGGAAAATTCATATTGCATCATATACTGGTCCAAATGACCTGAAATTTTAACCACAAGCTAATTTCGGGTTTAGGATTCTTCATGCAAAATTTCAGATTTCTCTAAGCTAAAACGAAATTACAGAAAATCTAACATTAATTCCACATGCTATCCGCAATTCGATTTAACATGGAGTTGAACACAAGCACAATTTTAACAACTCACTGTCTGAACCCTAGCATGCATAGAGCCACATGATTTATTCCCGAATTTATTGGGCAATACCCAATTTACGGAAGATTTATCGTGACCTACGCATGATTTCTATTTCCCAAAATAGAAATTCAATAAATCATACAAGCATGGAAAATTCCAGAAACTCAGAACACAGACAGGGTGTACATACATGGTCTAACAAAATTAGGGCAACATGATTTTACCACGGATTATCAGGATAATGGTGAGCACATACACATGAACATTCTTCCACATGCTTTCAAATATGTAAATAAGCTCTACCATCCACAAAATAAGTGTACACTCATATTCCCATCCATCACATTAGCTAGTACATAGCATATAAGAGATTACATTATATCCTCATCGTGAAACATATCGAAATAATCATATAGAAGGGCAGAACAGTTCACTGTTCTGTCCAGACAAACTTGGCGGCGGTCTCTGGCCGTTCCAGGAGTGGACGGCCAGATCGCTGGACGCTTACCAGGGATCTCGGCGTCAAGGCATTGACGCCAAGTTCCTGTCTGTGCAGAAACACAGACCGAACTCAAATGCAAAGGTGAAAAGGGGGATCTAGGACATGAGGAAAAATCCATAAAATTTATAAAACCAACCTAGACAGATACAGGGACGTTATGGGTAGGGTACTTGCCTTTTTGATATACTCCAAAGGGATCAAAAGGCTTGTGAAGCTCTCCTTGGGCTATCCCAAGAAGTTCCCAACCAGCCTCCAAGATGGCCTTCCTCCGGGTTCTTGAGCAAGCTCTAGTGAAATCCGAGGTCGGGGATGCCTTCCTCATTAATCCAGCAAGCTCCTTGATGCAGCAGGTGGCCGGATCAAGCTTCAGAACTTCAGATTTTGGGTTGCAAAGGTGAGGGTTTCTCACAGTCCGAAAATAGGGTTTCACTCCTTTCTCTTTTCTTCCTCTCTGCAAGGGGCAAAGAGAAGGCTTAGGGTTGTAAAATGGGTTTGTATATAGGAGAGGGGGTTCTCCTATCACGCAAGGGTGACAGATGGCCTTTCAGACCGTTGGGGACAGCTCCCCAATGGTTGGGGTGGCTTGCTTCCGTTCCGGATTTCCGGCTCTGCAACGCATGCAGGTCAGAGAAGTTGGCGTCCACATCGCTGGACGCTGGGTTAGTGTTGGCGTCCATATGGTTGACGCCGACACCACATCGACGTCTGTTGATATTGACGCCAATCTGGCCTTCGGCCAGAACTCTAAAACATGTAGAAACCATGCTTACTTATACATATTTACATGCCATACATATGTATTATCATGTACACACTACCAACATATCATTCATACATTATTTACAACTAATTTATACACATGCATACATAAGTATAAATAGTTAATACATACATGGATATTACATCTATGCATACACCACATAATTATTTACATACACGAAATTAAAATAATGCAACAAAATTCGAGGGCCTTACAGAAACTCTGTGGCCATAATATGAATATGTTTGTTCGGCACAACGTGGGACTTCGGTCCAATTTGACTAATGCCTGTGCAATAAGGGCCCTGTCTGGTCCTTGGGAGGAGCACCCCAACGTACTTATTAACCGCGGGAGTATGGACTTGTGGTGCGTGGCATAGCACTGATACGATATGCAAGATTTGTGTGAATGTGCCTTGTTGATATGATAAGTCTGATTTGATCTGATATGATATGATTTGATATGATACGTCTGATCATGTGAACGCATGATATCTGTCTGAATATGGCCAATCTCTTTTGATATGATTCTATTCTTGAAATATCTGTCCATTATATATGAAACTCGACTTTGATCTGATATGATACCCGTTCTACTCTGCTATTCAACTTGTTAGAAAAGCATGCATTGTCATCATATTCATATGCATATCTGCCTATTTAAAATGTTATCATGTATACTAGTGCCCTCACAATAATGAGATGTAAATCCTACTGAGCTAGTTCGCTCACCCCTATCATCCTGCCCTTTTCAGGTAGTGATGAGGAACCATTGGAGTCAGATGGGACAGGGCAAGAGTGACGAGCACCGGTCATATGAATAGTTGTCAGCTTAGAAATAGAAATTTGAGTAGTCGATGTATTAGAGACGTTGTTATTTGATTAATAAACCTTTTCAGTCATTCTTCTTATGTGAGGTTGTATCTAGTTGAATGGAATGGAATAAAGCATACTTTTGGTGACCATATTAGTCTCGAATGTGTTATTATATTCAATTATGACTCTGCGCTATTCAACTGTGATACGCCTTTTGTATCGTTCATGTCCCCCGGTATTTATCCGCTGCTAAATATCGGGGCGTGACAGTTGGTATCAGAGCCTAAATTTTAGGGTCCAAGGAATAGGAACATAGAATGAAACAAGATTTACACAAGTCAAAATCTGTCGTACCTAATGTGAGCTTGGGTAGAGCCATGGGAATAGAAGTCAATGTGATATATTTAGATGACTGACGTATATTAATATCTTGAAGGTACTTATTACCTCAATGGCCGCTGAACGTGCCCAGGCTAGAGACATGCAACAAACAATACAGAACTTGACTCAGGCTATCCTGCAAGCCACCCAGGGTGGAGGTAACCGCGGAGCCGGTGAACTCCATCGGAATTTTCGGAATATGGATCCGTCTAGGTTTGGAGGGAGTCCTGACCCAGATGTTGCTGAACACTGGGTTAAGGAAATTGAAAGGATATTCAGGGTCATGCAATGCACGGACCAGAACAAAGTACTATTGGCGACTTTCCAATTGGAAAGGATGCCAGGGCATGGTGAGAGTCGGTAGAAGCAACGCTGAATGGCCAGCAACTAACATGGGCTCAGTTCATTGAGCACTTCAACACCAAGTACTTCTCCGAGAGGGTGCAGAACGGAAAGCAGCCGAATTCGCGGCTTTGAAACAGAGAGGACTCAATGTGGCCGAGTATGAGGCCCAATTCTCTCGCCTGTCCGATACGCTGCTCACTTGATTGGGACAGAA
The DNA here is from genome assembly GCA_014218235.1 of Colocasia esculenta. Classification (NCBI taxonomy): domain Eukaryota; kingdom Viridiplantae; phylum Streptophyta; class Magnoliopsida; order Alismatales; family Araceae; genus Colocasia; species Colocasia esculenta. The sequence goes on along the minus strand of JACBKR010003005.1, from coordinate 16,161 downwards.
AGGATGAAGGCAAACACTTCTGAATGGCTTGAGGCCCCAGTTCATCACTCAACTGGCGCCAATGGACATTCAGAACTATGCTGACATGGTAAATAAGGCTCAGTTACTGGAGGATGCCATGGAGACTGCTGAAAGAATTAAGGGAAAATCCGTAAAAAGGGAGCAAGTGTTTTCTACAGGAAGGTATCAGCCGACCATTGGGAAGAAAAGGCCCAGTGGCGGGGTAAATGAACCAGCTGATAAAAAGCCAAAGGAGTTAGGAAAGTAGATAGTGGTGACGACGAGAGAAAGGTGTAAACACTGTGACAAAGCTAGTCACCGGTCTGAACAATGCTGGAGAGCGCAAGGGAGATGCCTGCGCTGTGGGAGTCGTGACCATAGGATCTCGGACTGCCCAATACTGAAAGAACAAGCCCCTCAGGACAAGCGTCCGAATGGACAGAAGAGGCAAGGCCGCTTACAAGCTTTAAAGGAGCCTAAAGCTGCTAAAGAGGGTGGTATCGTGGAAGGTACACTCACTATTCTTTCCCGACCCGCATATGTTCTATTTGATACGGGAGCTACGCATTCCTTTATATCTCAAACATTTGTTGATACCCTACCTGTGAAACCCGTCCCAATGAAATCCGAATAGTTGTGTCAACCCCGATTGGTCCTGGCACCAATCTTACAAACCATATGCCATCCAGTGAAGTGTTGATTGAAACCCAAAACCTACCAGCAAATTTAATATGTATGGACATGGCGGGGTATGATGTGATACTGGGAGCAGACTGGATGTCTGAACATGGGGCTAGTATCAATTGTAGGAGAAGTCGGGTAACCTTTAGCCATTACCCAAAACTAGTGTTCACAGGGGATAGAAACCACAGGAGATTGTCACTTATCTCCGCACTACAAGCTAAAAGGATGATGAGGAAAGGTTGTATGGCCTTCTTGCTGCTGTTGTCATCGCAAAGAAGGAAGTCAAAGTTGAGGACATCATGTTGTCAGCGAATACGCTGATGTTTTCCCCGAAGACTTGCTAGGAATTCCTCCTGAGCGAGAGGTCGATTTTACCATCGAGTTGGTCCCTGGAGCAGCACCAGTATCTAGGGCACCATATAGAATGTCCCCCGCAGAACTGAAGGAACTAAAAGAGCAATTGATGGAACTGTTAGAGAAGGGTTTCATCCGACCAAGCACATCACCATGGGGTGCACCTGTCCTCTTTGTCAAGAAGAAAGATGGGTCGATGAGGCTATGTATAGATTACATACAACTAAACCAGTTAACTATCAAGAACAAATACCCTCTGCCAAGGATTGATGAGTTGTTTGATCAATTATCTGGAGCTAGATACTTCTCTAAAATAGATCTCAGATCCGGTTATCATCAATTGAGGATCAAAGGAAAAGACATTCACAAGACAGCCTTCCGAAGCAGGTATGGGCATTATGAATTCATTGTTATGCCTTTTGGACTAACAAATGCCCCTGCAGTTTTCATGCAGTTGATGAATAGCATTTATCGCCCATATCTTGATAATTTGTGGTGGTTATCAATGATATATTGATCTATTCCAAGACAAAGGAAGAGCATGAGGAGCATTTGAGGATTTCATTACAGATTTTAAGGGAGAATAAATTATATGCCAAGCTAAGTAAATGTGAATTTTGGCTTGAGGAGGTATCCTTTTTAGGACATGTGGTAACCAAGATGGTATCGCTGTTGATCCATCAAAGGTTGAGGCTGTGCTGAAATGGGAGAGACCGACATGCGTCACAGAGATCAGGAGCTTTCTAGGATTGGCAGGATATTATCGAAGGTTTATAAAGGATTTCTCAAAGATTGCAGTGCCATTGACCAAGCTGACCCGGAAGGAAAATACATTTGTTGGACTGATGAATGTGAAGAAAGCTTTAACAACTTGAAGAAGTGTCCTGACTACTGCTCCTGTCCTCGCCTTACCCACTGAAGAGGGAGGATTTGAAATTTATTCAGATGCTTCTGGAACAGGTCTGGGATGCGTCTTAATGCAACAAGGGAAAGTAATAGCTTATGCCTCAAGACAGTTGAAGATCCACGAAGTGAACTACCCGGTTCATGACCTGGAGTTAGCAGCTGTAGTATTTGCCTTGAAAATCTGGAGGCATTATATCTACGGTGAGCAATTTAAAGTCTTTTCTGACCACAAGAGTTGAAATACTTGTTCTCACAGAAAGAGCTTAACATGAGACAAAGAAGGTGGTTAGAGTACCTTAAGGACTTTGACTTTTCCATTCAATATCACCCTGGGAAAGCCAATGTAGTGGCAGACGCTCTAAGTAGACAACCAGGAGCTATGCTAGCTATATGATGCTGGGCGAATGGAAGTTACTGGAGCAATTTGCAAGTTTGAACATAGACGTGGGAAAGAAGGAAAAACAAGTAATGATTTCAAATCTCCAGATACAATCCGATCTACTGACCGAAATCAAGGAGAAAAGGAGAGGATCCATTCTTAGTTGAGATCAGGGAGAAGCTAGAGCAAAGACCTGACTTTACTCTATCAGCTGAAGGGAGATTATTATTCCGAGGTAGAATATGTGTCCCTGATCATGGAGAACTCAATAAGAGGTTACTAAATGAAGCTCACCAGTCCAAGTAACGATTCATCCATGATCAACAAAGATGTACAAGACTTAAAAAGGTCATACTGGTGGCCAAACATGAAGAGGGATGTGGCCGATCATGTGTCGTACTGTTTAACATGCATGAAAGTCAAGGCCGAGCATTTCCGTACAGCTGGTGGACTGCTACCATTAGAAATCCCGGAGTGGAAGTGGGATAGTATCGGTATGGACTTTATCATGGGATTGCCCAAGACTAGAGGTGGTATGGATGCAATTTGGGTAATAGTTGATCGTTTGGCTACGTCGGCTCATTTCTTGCCGATTAAGAGTACCTGGTCAGTGGATGTATTGGCTGCACTATATGTTAAGGAAATAGTCAGATTACATGGGTTTCCATCTAACATAATATCGGATCGGGACCCTAGATTTACTTTACATTTCTGGAAGGGTTTACAAGCAACAATGGGTACTAAACTAAACTTTAGTACTGCCTTCCATCCTCAGACTGATGGACAAACCGAAAGGACCAATCAAATTGTGGAGGATATGCTTCGTGCTCTAGTGCTAGATTTTAGAGAACGATGGGATGATCAGTTGTACCTGATGGAGTTTGCATATAACAACAGCTATCAGGCAAGTATCAAGATGGCTCCATTTGAAGCCTTATATGGCAGGAGTTGCAGATCACCCCTTTGTTGGGAAGAGGTTGTGGGAGAACCAATGGGTTGGACCCGACTTAATTGAAGCAACTGTCAGGAAGGTTCAGATTGTCAGGGAACGTCTGAAGATAGCACAATCTAGGTAGAAGAGTTATGCAGACAAGAGAAGGAGAGAACTAGAATTTCAGGTTGGTGAACATGTTTTCTTGAAGGTCTCACCTTCAAGGGGAATACAAAGATTTGGGATCAAAGGGAAGTTGAGTCCCAGATTCATAGGGCCATTTGAAATTCTGGAAAAGATTGGTCAGGTGGCGTATAGACTTGCACTACCTCCACAGCTGGCGGACGTGCATAATGTGTTCCACATATCCATGCTGCGGAAGTACTTATTCAATGCCGACCATGTAATCAACCATGAGGACTTGGAGATTCGGGAGGACCTGACTTATGAAGAGAAGCCGATCAAACTGTTGGATCGAAAGATTCAACGACTCAAGAATCGTACCATACCTATGTGAAGGTCCAATGGAGTCGAGACGGAGTTACTAATGCTACCTGAGAAACGGAGGAAAGAATGAAGAAAAACCACCCAGAACTATTCTCAGGTACGAACTACACCATTATGCGTAATTTGGGGACCAAATTTCTTAGTGGGAGAAAATGTAACACCCCAGAAATTTAGTGATTTAAAAATTTTAGAATAAATGGGAATAATTAAATAAATAGATTGGAGAGACTTCCAACACCATGTAATAATGATCCATTAACAAGATTTGGCCAATGGAGCACATTTGACCCAAGGATGAAAACTAGGACAGGAAATTACCCAGAAATTCGTGTATGTAATATGCAGTAATTAGAGAGGGCAAGTTAGGGTTAAAATTAAGGTAATTAGTCATGCAAGGTAAGCCAAAACCGAACCCAACCCCAATTGGTTGTTTCCTAAACCGTTGCTACCTCCTTTGGAGGAAAGAGTCCCAGATTTCTTGGAGAGTAGAAACAAAACTCGTAGCCCCTTTCCTAGTCTCGTTAGGACTTGTAAATACAACCTAAATCTATAAGAACTCATCCTTAACTCTTGGGAAGGTTTAACAACGAGTTGGGGTCGTTTGGAGGCAGGCTAGAGCTTCAGAGGAGAAGGAGAAGGTTGGGAACCCGGAGCTTCATCCCCCTTCATCCTCTGCTGCGTCCAGACGTCGAGTGGTCTTAGATCTTCATAAAGGTAGGTGTTCTTGGGCCAAGATTAAAGAAAACCTATACCATCATGTAGAGCATCGAGTCTATGTTCATTTGCACTTGATTTGCCCATTTTCATGGAGTATGCATGGAGTATGGTCGTTTTCCCTAAGTCGTGCCCATTAGGGCTTTTCCCGTTCTTCTCATTATGCACACGATTCAAGACTGAATTTGACTAAACTTCCTTCATTAAAGTTCTTATATTTGTAGTCACGATCATCTTGTATGTTGGACGTTTTATTCAAAAGTCTTTTGTTAGAGAGTTATAAGCATGGCAAGAGAGTCATTGCATGATACTGCGATTTCGGGCTACACTTAGCTTTCTGTTCTTCATATGGTGTCTTAGGATTCGAGACCGAATTAGATCAAACCTCCAACATCAAAGTTCTTCTACTAGTTGTCGTATTCATCTTTCATGTTGAATGTTTTATCTAAATGTCATTCGTTAGAGAGTTATAAGAGGGGAAAGTGAATCACTGCATGAGACGTGTTTTCTGGTTACACTGGAGTCATATGTTTTTGTCTGTGAGGGCCACTAGTGTCGACACTACCTGAACTAGTGTCGACACACTGTCCGAAAACAGCCCAGAAGGTGTTCTGGGAAGGTCTCTAGTGTCGACACTACCTGATCTAGTGTCGACACACTGTCCAGTTTGACCAGAAAGTTTCTGGGAGCTGATCTAGTGTCGACACTACCTGATCTAGTGTCGACACACTGTTCCATATTGGCCAGAAGGTTTTCTGGAAGCTGTCTCTAGTGTCGACACTACTTGATCTAGTGTCGACACTACTTGACCATTTTGCCTTGTATTGAAGCATTGTGTCGACACTACTTGATCTAGTGTCGACACTACTTGACCAGTTTTTTGCATTATTTTGCCATGTGTTTGAAGCATTGTGTCGACACCAGTCAGGGGTGTGCCGACACTACCCTTACAAAGAATTACGTATTTTGGGTCTGATCATTTCATGTGTCTACTAGCATGTGCATGATGTTAATAGTATGCATGGACCTAAAAGGAATCAACCCATTGAAAAATGGTAATGATATGAATATGATTCTAATGGATAATTTTGATTGTCCTTATGTTCATGGGATTATCTTGTGATCTTACCTATTGTCACTGATGAGATAAGAATATGATGTGATATGGGAATGAATACATGTTAGTATGGACTTGTTAGTGGTGTTAGTCATGATTTGCATATGAGTTTCATTAGTTACATGCTTTCCCGGTGTTCAATTAATTATTTGTCATATGCATACATGCTAGGAAGATCCGTGACTCATCACTTACACTTTTTGCACGAATAGCACCCCCTCCTTGGGGAAATTGAGAGCACATGTTCTGCATATGATCTGTCTTTAGAAACATCCTCATGTCAAGACATTATGAATTATGAACATAAGATACGTCGTTATCCTGCCTTGTTCTCTTGAGCTATTTGTCATACCTTGACTCTATGAATGATCATGTTCCTTTTACTATGAGCTTGCCATTGAAACTCTGTGGCCATAATATGAATATGTTTGGTCGGCACAACGTGGGACTTCGGTCCAATTTGACTAATGCCTGTGCAATAAGGGCCCTGTCTGGTCCTGGGGAGGAGCACCCCAACGTACTTATTAACCGCGGGAGTATGGACTTGTGGTGCGTGGCATGGCACTAATACGATATGCAAGATTTGTGTGAATGTGCCTTTGTTTGATATGATAAGTCTGATTTGATCTGATATGATTTGATTTGATATGATACGTCTGTCATGTGAACGCATGATATCTATCTGAATATGGCCAATCTCTTTTGATATGATTCTATTCTTGAAATATCTATCCATTGTATATGAAACTCGACATTTGATCTGATATGATACCCGTTCTACTCTGCTATTCAACTTGTTAGAAAAGCATGCATTGTCATCATATTCATATGCATATCTGCCTATTTAAAATGTTAATCATATATACTAGTGCCTGCACAATAATGAGATGTAAATCCTACTGAGCTAGTTCGCTCACCCCTATCATCCTGCCCTTTTCAGGTAGTGATGAGGAACCAGTAGAGTCAGATGGGACAGGGCAAGAGTGACGAGCACCGGTCATATGAATAGTTGTCAGCTTAGAAATAGAAATTTGAGTAGTCGATGTATTAGAGAAACGTTGTTATTTGATTAATAAACCTTTTCAGTCAATTCTTCTTATGTGAGGTTGTATCTAGTTGAATGGAATGAAATAAAGCATACTTTTGGTGACCATATATAGTCTCGAATGTGTTATTATATTCAATTATGACTCTGCACTATTCAACTGTGATACGCCTGTTTGTATCGTTCACGTTCCCCGGTATTTATTCCGCTGCTAAATATCGGGGCGTGACATACCCCCAGCACCATGCTCGGTGCGAGAACACATAGTACCATAGCAACACCATAAGTGGAAATCCATGTCGAGAACCAAATGCCTATTATATGTCTCATAAAGGATACGACACCACACACACAATTGTTGTTCCGAATGTGCTTCTCCAAAATGTTGGATCTAGATGGGGCTTTAGATGTCCTAGAGGGGGGTGAATAGGACTTTTTGCAATTTAAAATTTATCTGAATCTGAAAGAACACTTGACAGAAGTGTTAGTACCTTGTGTGGTGTGTGTGTGAAACAAGTGTAACTAGGCGGAAACAATCACAAACAGTACACAAGGAATTTATCGTGGTTCAGATCTCCTCTCAATTAGGAGTCCTATGTCCAGTCCTCAAGCGCAAATTAGGGTTATATCCACTAACTACCAAGAACCCTTGGTCTTCTCTCCAATGATAGGTATTACATCCACTAGCTCCCTAGTAAGTTTTCCCTTTACCAAAGGTGCAAAAAACCTCCTACCGTAGTAGGTCTTCCCTTCTACAAAAGGGGAACTACATGCAACAAACCCCCTGCTAGTTTCTACTCTGAATAAGGTGTAGATAGAGTGCTTTCTCAGAGAATGAGCAAACATAGAAGAGCAGAAAGATATATACAAATACACTTGAAAGTTATGAACTCTTTCTGACCAAAGGGTGGACTGAGAAAAAGAACTTAGACTTTCTAAACCAACCCAAACAAGCTTCTTAAATGCAAGAGAGTAGGAAGACTTGGAGTCGGCTTGCTTGCATAGATTGCTCTCCTTCATATTTTCTGTGTGTGTGTGCTTCTTCTCTTTCTTGTTAATGATTCGTGGCTCTGTTGTGTGTCTCTCACTTATTAGTTTTTTTATGCTTCATACTTCCTTTATAGATTTCAAAGACTTTATTTCCAGTTGGAATATGACCATTTCAAAATTTTGAACATTGAGAAATGGGAGACAGCTTGAGAGATCCATCTTCAGATCTTGGATACTCAACAGCTTCCTAGCTATATGGATAGCTACATGGTTCTGTAGACAGCCGCAATAAATGTCTGCAAAACACTATACCCATGCAAGGACTTTTCTCTTCCTCATGGTTAGACTTGTAAGAAATAAAAATATTAAGTGAAAGTAAGAGACAAGTCATTTGAAAGGATATCTAACTACTCCAAAGAAAAGGTCTGTACTTAAAGTGTGTTGGGGTAGGTGAGCATTCAAAGAGGTATGGACACCTACTTGGCACGCAGTACACTACAAAAAGCTTTTCCTTAAAAACTAGAAATTTGTCAGTTTGAAGGACACTTGCGGATATCTTGTAGAACAAATAGTTGCCTAGGAGCAATCTAAACTATAGTTCTTCAGATATGTTCTTAAAAAGTATAAAAATCAAAAGTGTAAAATCAAAAGTGTACAGAACATATCTTTAAAATATATCATGATTGTTCACCAACGATGTTCAAAAAATTATATAAAGGATTACAAAGCAATCAAAATAATACTTCATCAATCGCTATGTAGAACTTCATCATCGATGTTTAGAAATATTTCATAAAGGATTACAAAGTCAATCAAAAATAATACTACATCAATCGATACTGAAAACTTCGATGGTCGTATTTATCATCAATCATATTTGACTTCGACTGCATAGAAGTCACAGTGAGACTTCGATGATGACCTTGTTCACAAACGATACCTAACTTTGACTACACAGAAATCTCAGAGAGACTCGACTGATGACCTTTGTTCATCAATTGATACCTAACTTCGACTGCACGAAAGTCGCAGAGAGACTTCGACTGAGACCTTTATTCACCAATTCAATTACCTCATTTCGACTATCCAGGAGTCAGAGTTGGACTTCGATTGATGACCTTTGTTCATCAATCGATATCTCATTTTATTGTCCAGGAGTCAAAGTTGGACTTCAATTGATGACCTTTGTTCATCAATCTATAGTCACTTCGACTGTCCAGGAGTCAGAGTTAGACTTCGATTGATGACCTTTGTTCATCAATCGATATCTCACTTCGACTGTCCAGGAATCGGAGTCAACCTGATATTATACTAGTGTGAATATAAAATTTTACTAGAGATAGATAATGCCATTAGAAAACAATCATGTGTTGACAATTTATCTATAAATGGTTGTATAGTATAATACATACATGCCTTGCCTTAACACATCAAATACAATACTAAGTAAAGTGTCATTATGTTATAATCAAATGAATTTGTTACCTGAAAAAGGGTTTAGTATAACTGAAATGATTTGGTCATAATAAAAACAAATTAAGCATGCTTTTGTAAAAATAATTGCATAACAATTCTCTCTCTTTTTGTTAATGACAAAATTATGCATATGTAAAAGAATTTAGCAAAGAAAAATCTTTTATGCAAAAAAAATCACTTTCAACTTTTCTTATCTCCTTTTCTCCCCTTAAATCCCTCTCTTAGATATAGAATGCTAATCTATATATTTCCCCCCTTTGCGTCATTACAGAAAGGATAGAGTAGAGAGGAAAGAGGAAGAGATGCATAGTAGTTAACATCAACAGAGGTTTTTCTATTAAATGATATAAGATTTTGTAAATATACAGAAGTAAAGATATGCTTCAGGAAGACATAGGGAGATAGAGAGAAGGGGGAGTAATCAAAGAAGGGTTGTAGAAGCTCCTGAAGAGATGCGGAATTCCCTAAATGGTAATCTAGAAGGGGGGTGAATAAATTACGGACAATTTAAAAGCTTAACTCCATCTTTTTGCAATAGCACAGACAATTAAAGTGTTAGCAATGATCAGACTATGTGTAGATGTGTGTGAGTGATTGATAGATGGATAAGCAAGTACTCAAACGTGTATAAATGTGTCGTGCCTACCAAACATCTAACGTAAATTCGTGCAAACCACGAGACACGTAGATTTTACGTGGTTCGGAGTACACAACTCGTGTATCCTACACCCACGGGCCACACACACACACAGAATCAGCTGCTTATGAGCTAGTTCACGAACTACAACTCACACACATGTTTATCTGATGTGAACTCACGATCAGATTAACACACACACACGTGTAACAAGCACAACAATCGCTTGAAACACCACACACACACACAAGTATGGAATAGAAAGAACAGGGAAGGGTTTGAGAGTTGAAGAACAAATCCAATAAGCAAACTCTTCCTCTGAACGTCCTCCTGGAATCCTAGCTTCGACTTTGAGATCAGATATTGATGTAGGTGCTTGAATCCAAGATGTCCGGGCTTCACCTTCCGCTTCAAAAGTCTTCCGTTCTTGGTTCTTGGTGGTAGGTTGAAGCAAAGCAGCAGAACAGAGGTTTTCTGGAGAGCTCTTTAGGGTTCTTTGAAGGAGGCTGCTTGTGTACGAGATTTGTTGCAAAAGGTTGCTTATATATGAGTGTTAACATATGGAGAGTCGTACTCCATAGAAACACTAAGTTTGGCAACTTGCAAAACTTCCCGTAATTTGTTTTCGGTTTGTCTGTCGACAGGTCTTGCACCTGCTGTCGACAGGCGTAGACAATTTGTGAAGAACCAGAAGGCTGAAGGCTCTGACTGTGTGCATCTGTCGATAGGTAGTCTGCTGTTGTCGACAGGCGTAGGCCTTCCAGAGCTTTTAATCTTCGGACTGGTTGCATCTGTCGACAGGGGCACTCCTGCTGTCGACAGGCAATGCCTTGGCAGAACTGGTGCTTTCTGACTAGTTGTATCTGTCGACAGGTCCTTTCTTGCTGTCAACAGGTACCTTGTCTTTTGACTTTTTCTTGATCTTTCAAGCTTGTTTTTGGCACATGTCTTGCGTGGTATATCTCCTACAAAAGTAAACATAATTAGTGAGATATTATGAGCATAAAATCAAGCATTGTACCAAGTTGTTATGACAAGTTATGTTGAAGATCTCATGCAATTAAAACTCAATTTACATTGTTTATCACTTGTTTGCATTGTACATCATTGCACATCATGTTCATCAATGTTCATCATCAAAAACATGTTGTATTGATTAATTAGAATGTGAACCCAACATTCTCTCCCTTTTTGATGATGACAAAATTAATCAATTAATGCACAATTGAGTTTTTCTCCCCCTTTTGACAACATCCAAAAGCACAACATACAGAGCAAAGATTTTCATTGATTTTCATGAGTGCTTAGACAGTACATAACAGGTAAGGGAAAGTCATGGCATGATGACCATAGAAAAAGCAAAAGTACATGAAACATGACATGAATAAATGAAACTTAGACTACAGGACTAGACCCAATCCTAGACAACTAAGCTATCTAAGCATCTTCATCAGCGGGCTGTGAGGAGCCGGTTGATCAGCATGACGCTCAGGAGCAACGTGGTCCAGACGTGAATCTAGAGCTGCAATGCTAGACTCCATAGTATCCAATCTTGCATTGAGGCTTTCAAAACCAGTGGTCATCTGAAGTTGCAACTGAGCCAGCAGTAGTTGAGGATGGATGGCTCAGTAGCACCAACAGTGACATCGCCCGCATCATCAAACGACTCAGTGTGGGAGTCATCTTCTTCAGCATCTTCCTTAGCTTCATCTTGTTCTTCATTTACCTCTTCAACACCAACATCAATCTCTTCAGCTACAGCTTCTCCCTTGCCCTTAAGATCTCTTGAAACTATCCCATCAACTAGCTTGTAGCCCATCCTCTGAGCTGCGGTGTGAGGTCATAGGAGCTACGGGAAGAAAGATCCGTCATCTCCTCTTGTGGGATGTGGATGCCAATAAATAGGAATAGAGATGTGAGTTGGCATGCATAGGGCATTGATCGCTTTGAACTTCGAACACACTGGAAAAGATAGAGATCATGAGGAGTGGAAGGTTGATGAGTTCAGTTTGGAGAAATTGGTGAAGCAGAGACTTGTGAAGGGAGGAGGTCACAAGTTCACGGCTTCCATCCTTTGGAACAATTAGTGTGTGAAGATGTGGTGGATTAGGCGATGAAGTGGAGGGAAAGAGTTGGCATTTAATTCTTACGACTGGTGGGGTCGTAGGGCTGCCGAACGACTAGAGTGTGGAACTCCTCGGGAGTTGGATGATAGGTTTTGATGTCAACTCCTGTATTGGGGATTTGGAGGGCTGTGGATATAAGGTTTGGAGTTACAAAGAAGGGAGTGTCTTTGAATTTGGTGATGAGCTTGCCATCGGTGGACACCTCGAAGGTTGGTATAGAAATCCGTCACAGCGGTGGGAGAGTACCGCTTGTGACTGTAACAGAAGGGTGCCACCCCTGGACATCAAAAAGAGGCAAAAGGCCGGGAAACATGTCCCCCAAAGAGATGAAGTCGACGTAGCGGGCTGCGCGACTTTCGTGAAGATGCCATGGATGTTGAGGAGTTGAGATTTGGCGGGATCACGAGCTCCGGCAAGCGATCCTCCCGGTGCTTCGTGTGACGCTCAGTGGCCGCCCTGGAGCCCTGGCCTGGTTCGGGAGATCTTGCACGGCGACGAGATGCCATCTTCTTCTCCGTTGGAGCCATGAGATGATGATCCTCGTGTAGGAGGGAGAGGGTGGAGGAAGAAGAGACACAGGACAGAGAGAATCCGCAAGGGAGGCGGGATCTCTGCCTGCGCTCTGGAGAGGGAGGGTTTGGGTGGAAGAAGGGAGGGGAAGGGTTTTAGAAGGAGGTAGAAGGGGGAAAGGGGTGTGGGATCCTTTTTAAAGAGTTTAGAAAGGATTTGAAAGGTTGGTCCACAAAAAACCCGATTTAAATCCTTGCCCTTTGGGCTTCCGTTGGGTCTGGCCGCCTGCTGTCGACAGGGCCCTTGGTGCCTGTCGACAGGCACATTCAGAAAATGGCCAATTTGTGTTTTTGGGGATTTTGTGAACTGAAGCTCTGAGCAATATCTTCCAGGTGTTTGATGAAGGTGTATAAGAGGTGAAACATGTATGTTACCTACCATACGCAAGGATATACTAAGCCATATCATTTCCTCAATGGTTTTAACATAATACCCAAGGAATTAAGGTTAAAGCATTAAAGAAAACACTCACGTAAATAGAGAACAATGCACACTCACCCTTCGTTGTAAAAATGCAATGTAAGACAACACAGTCCCCATTTTGTTGATAGGCAAATGATGCATGAAATGATATCTATATGTCAAGACAATCACAAGACCAATGACCTTGGAAATTATGACTCAGTGGAGGCTTCACACTATTTCCCTTTTTTGTTTAATTAGGAAAACAATGGGAAGAAATGGTACTAAGAAGACGTCACCTTTGATGTGAGGATAAACATTACAAGTGCCCATACCCCCAGTTACTCAGTGGAAGTTTCTATCATACCGTTGTACAGAGATGATGAGTTAGCTTTTGACGCGAGGGCAGACATTTGTGATGCCCATCACCCCAGTTACTCAGCATAACCCAACATTGCTCTATATCATCCCAATTTAAAGTTGATTTTCATTATTTATATTTAAATTTTTTTTGTTTCCTTGTGAGAGATTTTTCAGAAATAGGTAGCTTTTCTCCAAGTATGTTGTAAAAGCCAATATCAAGTAGGTGATATGATTACCTATCAATATTAGACATGCACTTTCATGACCAAAAGGCTTATCAAGTAACTTGAGACTATGTTGCCCACAAAGAATTGATTAGAGGAGTGAGGTGGATATCCTTTAGAGTTATGAAATGTTTCCAAAATGATAGAGCCTAAATCCAAACATGAGTAATATGTGAAAATCATAGTGGTATAAAGAATAGCTTAAATATCATTTGTATATAGTGTGGTCAAGCATGCATTAACACCTTATAGACACCTTATATGTTAAACATGAAGTTGCTCACTGATGGGTGAAGAAATAAGCATGAAGTACCAAAATTCAGTGTGTCTGTCGACAGGGAGAAAGTGCATGTCGACAGGAGCACACAAACAGAAGTTGGAGATTTCGGGGAGGCAAAAACTGTGTGCATCTATCGACAGTAGGTAGAGGGCCTGTCGACAGATGTACACAGACAGAAGATGGAGAGTTCTGTCTGGGCTGAGCTGTCGACAGGGCCCATGTAGCTGTCGACAGGGACATGTTCAAAGCAGTTTTAAGGGTAGAATGAAGGTCTTAAATGATTAATGGTTGTGAGGGAGTTGAGATGGACAAAAGTTGAATAATTCCTTCACATCGCATTCATCTAACCCTTACTTGCTCCCCATAATGTGTGCCATTTGATACAAAAGGACTGAAGTTCATGAAGACAAATATGCAACACAAAGACCAAGAAATAAGAAACACAAGCATGTAGAAATACAAACCAACAAGTGTTTTCAAAAATTTAAAGAGAGTTTTGAATAGGCAAAAATAAAGAAACTAATTCTAAATGTAGAGTACATATCCCTTTTATGTCACATGACTATGGATACTTGGCGGAGAATATTCTCACGCATAATGAGAGTTTCCAAACAAGCATGACTTGTTCTTCCACACATCACCATTTGATATACCTCACAGTTAGTGCACACAAGGGACATATGCTTAACATTTGTGTTAAGTTTCATTGCAATTTGCACAAACCCAACTCTCTTCGCAATGTGGTGAATCTATCTTCAGCTAGAGGTTTGGTAAAATATCAGCAACTGTTTCTCTGTGGGTATGAAACTGATTTCCAAGATCTATTGGCTACCTCATCTCTCAAGAAATGATGACGAATCTCTATGTGTTTCGTCCTGGAATGTTGAATGAGATTCTTTGATAGATTGATTGCACTAGTGTTGTCACATAGGATAAGTGTGCATCCAATATCGATGTTATAGTCACACAACTGACTTTTTATCCACAACACTTGAGTTGCACAAACTCCCTGCAGCAACATATTCTGCCTCTGCAGTAGAGAGTGCAACCGAGTGTTGCTTCTTGGATGCCCACGAAACCATGCAACCACCAAGCATTTGGCAATAGCCACTAGTGCTTTTCCTGTCAATTTTACAACCAGCGTAGTCTGCATCAGAATAAGAAATCAATTCAAAACTACTACCAGCTGGATACCAAAGACCCAAGTTATGCGTACCTGAGAGATATCTGAAGATTCTCTTGACTGCAATTAAATGGCTTTCCTTGGACTAGATTGGTATCTAGCACAAAGGCAAAACATGATTGTATGTCCGGTCTACTTGCAGTAAGATAAAGGAGTGAGCCATCATACCTCGAAATTGTTTGGCATCTACGGTTTACCTTTCTCATCACTTTCTAGCTTAATGCTTGTGCTCATTGGTGTTGAAGTGGCTTGGCTTGTTCGAACTGAAATTTCTTCAGTAGCTCTTTACATATTTTTCTTGGTTGATGAAGAATCCATCTTCTAATTGTTTGACCTGCAGAAAGGAAAAATTGGAGCTCCCCCATTAAGCTAATCTCAAATTCACTGTGCATGTGTTGTGAAAATCTTCACACAGTGTGGGATTAGTGGAACCAAAGATAATGTCGTCCACATAAACTTGAACAACAATTATGTGATTGCGAACTTTCTTTGTAAAGAGAGTTTGGTCCACCTTACCTCTTGAGTAGTTTTTGCTTACCAGATAGGTGCTCAGCCTGTCGTACCAAGCTCGGGGTGCCTGTTTCAAACCATAGAGAGCTTTGTGCAATTTAAAACATGGTTTGGTTTATCATGGTCCTCAAAGCTAGGTGGTTGAGAGACATAGACTTCCTCTTTATGTAGCCATTCAAGAAAGCAGTTTTGACATCCATTTGAAATAATTTGAACTTGTTTGAACATGCATATGCTAACAAGATCCTAACTGCTTCTAGTCTAGCTACAGGTGCAAAGGATTCCTCAAAGTCTATACCAAATTCCTGATTGTATCCTTTGCAACTAGTCTGGCCTTGTTCTCACCACCTTACCCTCTTCATTTAGTTTATTCCTAAAGACCCATCTCGTCCCTATGACAGAAATTTCAGGGGTTCTAGGAACTAAACTCCAGACATTATTTCTTTGAAACTGCCCAAGCTCCTCATGCATGGCATCAAAGAGTTTTCTTTTAGTGCTTCTTCAACAGTTTGGGTTCCACTTGAGATACAAGGCTAAATGATCCTTTCAACTATTTGATTTACCTGAGACCTATTTTGAACTGAATCATTTATGTTACCTATGACATTCTCAAGTGGATGAGCTTTAGAGTACCTCAAATTTGTGATTGTTGAAGGCCCGGGTTGATCTTGCCATGAGGAGGATGTTCTGGAGGAGGGGTGGCTGGAGGACTTTCATCTTGAGGTTGTTCTTCTTGTTGTGGATCTTCAGCAGGAACTTCATC
>JACBKR010003004.1:0-21198 GCA_014218235.1 Colocasia esculenta | reverse complement strand
ACTCTCAAGCTCCCAAGGAGTACATCTCCGTACATCCTCTACCCGAACAGTTATCCTGTTCGGTTGTGTATCGCCAACCGAGCAAGGGTCACCTCCGGGGATCCCTCGGCCTGTCGGCTCAGACGCCTGCTTACCGAGTAGGTCCTATTTAAGGCGTGCCTCAGTCACGATGGCACGTATATTGCCCAAGCAAACGCACACGAGCAGCAGGCATAGGTTTCGAACAGCATGCTGCTGAGAATCTCCGCCGAGGGTATCCAAGCAGCCCCTTCACGTCCACACGACGGTTACAGTGGACGCAGGCCACGCGCCCCACGTTCATAAAGTGCATAACCGCAGGACCTCCCAAACGGGCGCCTCAACTCGTAACTCCCCGCTGGGGGTGCTAACCGGTGCGTCATCTTCAGCGTCGTGAAAGGGTATTCTCATCCCCTCTCTTAACACCCTTGCCTATAAAAGGCACAGGCAATGTGGGGACCACATCGTTCAAATCCGTTAACCTGTTAAGAGCCTGACATGACTTCGCCTCCCACGAACGAGCGAAGCTTCGCAAGGGATTTCATTCACACAAGTCGTAGAAATATAAAGAAAACCACAGAACAGAAGTAAACTTTCCATTCCACAAATATATACATGAGATTACATAGCCAGTTCTCAACTAAAATTATAACCTGTACAACAGAACCTGGTGCATACCCCGAGGTGTACAAAGAGAGAAAATTACACTGCTGGTGGTGGCACAGACCCTGCTCCGCTACGGTGCAGCCCGGAACTAGAAGACGGTTGGGAGCCTCCTGCTCACCCTCACTGAAAGAAGTAGGGAGTGAGCCTCTATCAATGGCTCAGTAGGGAAACTCCCCCAAAGAAATCGAGCAAACCACAACTCAAGGAACTAAGCAGGAAGCTACGCTATAACAGTTTATAGAATTATTTAAGCAAGATATTAAAGTTGTAACTTACTTACCGCTTGCTGATCTCGAAAGTAATGTCAATAAATAAATAAATGGAAAATCCAAATAGGTGTACGAGCTAAAGTAGGGAAACGCCAAACTGGGTCGCGTAGCCTGGCTCACGACACCAGCAACCAACCCGGACAAACACACAGGTCTACCTCTCAGTCTCGCAGCCACGGCGAAAGGTCCGCTGCCGCTCCACTAAACCAAACAAGAACTGTGGAGACCAACCAAACCACCACACCTGTAGGTCAGACCCCGCAGGCCATGCATGTCACTAGGGTGTAAACGGAGCGGGATACGGATCGGATATGCGTTTTCCGCGTCCGCTCCGAATACGTAATCGGATAATTCGTATCCGCTCCGATTTAAAATTTGGATACGGAGCGGATATTTAGTCGGATAATATTCGGATTCGGAAGCAGATACAGATATTATCGGTTCGAAAATATGAGACCTTATAAGAGGTATAAAATGACCTAAAAATCAGAAAAAAAATAAAAAAAAATCTCTAAAATTCTAAAACACATATAAATACCACAAACAATATCTAAATATCATACAAAATTACAAATCGTATAGAATGAAAGTTCAACTACTACTTGACAATTAAAAAACCACTAAAGTTTCCAATGTAGTACATAACCATTCATAAGTTACATGTCTCACATTTAAATACATGTCCAAGTTCTCTTAAAATCTAAAGATAACAGCCAAATATTTTGAAAATATTTATCAACTTCTTCAATCCTCCATATATTAAACCTTGGTCCTTGAGCATAAATTTCTGCAAAAAAAAAATGTAAAATATTAATAGTATTATGCAATAGAACTTAACGAAAAAATAAGAAGAGTAACATTGATAATATAGTCACCCATCCATCTCCAAGACAAATCTTCTACCTCATGTCCATCACCCACTCAAAAGTGATAGGAGAATGATTCGTGTAACATAAACAACACCAAAATAAGTAAGAGATACAACGTAACATTTATATAATTACAAAACTTTTAAAAACTCACCTTTTGCTTTTTCTGTAGGTAACCAATCTTGTGTGCAAATCAATGCTTGTTGTTTTTCGGCAACAATGATGAGCAGTTATCATCAATAACTCTGAACCCGTACTAAAAGCGACTCTGAAGCAACACTGTGACTGGAATAACAATGATATCTCTTGCTATCTTTGAAAGGATAGAAAATTTTTTGCCCATAACACTTCCACCAAGCTAACACATCAAATCCCACTTCATAAGGAGTATGAGTCTCTTCCAAATACACATCCAACTCAGTTTTTTGAGATGACACGGAAACCTTTTGGCCTAAAATTTTTTTGAAATTCCCAAGCAATTCATCTTTTGTGTCATCACATTCTGTCTCAAAAGGAAGATGTAGTATGAAGTTGTGAAGATAAGCCATAATCTGTGTACTCATATTCATTGCATACTCAGCAAAAGATCATAAAGGAATGATTGTGCTTTTTCTATGTGAATATCTGTAATTTCACCATAGATTTGCTGATAAAAGGAACATGACATAATCCAACTTCCCAACGAGGATCCAGAATGCAAGCTATAGTGAAAAAACACACTACTTCCTCCCAATATTTCATATATTTCAGCATCATTGCATTGGCCATATTACGAATATAGTCATGCTCATTGTTCAACCATTCACGCAAATTAATGTGCACAACACAAAACATCACTAAAATATAAACTAGCAGTCACATATTTGTCCCAGAGAGAGTCAATGTTGCATTGTAGAAGATCCCACATTGTTGTCCACAGAAATAGGCACTAAATTTTGCTCCATATGAATCTATTCACCACCCCATAAAATAAAAAGATAGTTCAATAAATCACACAACAATAATCTCTAAATACATAATGCTTATGTAGAGAAAATATGGTGACAAAGGTGGGATAATAATAGTATTACCTATTCCAAGGTGAAAAGAAGAGTTAATTCTAGCAGACTGGCACGAGACAAGAACTTAGCAACTCCAATCAGAATAGATCGACCCCAAAAAATCAATTTGCTGGAAACTTGGTGATTCCTTTCCTGCATCCATTTTAAACAGTTAGTTTCTGGCAGACTGGCATACCATATTCTAACATAACAGAGAAGAGATGAAAGGGGGAGGGTTGGAGGGGGGGGAGCGCTGGAGAGCCGGAGGCCATCATGCTGGAGGTCAGGGGGGGAGGGTCGGAGGGGAGGGGGGAGCCGGAGGGGGGAGGGAAGAGGCCGGAAAGGAGGAGGCGGAGGTCAGAGGGGGGAGGTTGGGACGGGGGGGGAGGGCCAGAGGCGCCGGAGGGGAGGAGGCTGGAGGTCAGAGGGGGGGGGGGAGGGGGGAGGGAGGGGGGAGGGTGGAGGCCGGAGGGGGAGGGCCAGAGGCCCGGAGGGGAGGAGGCTGGAGGTCAGAGGGGGGGAGGGTCGGAGGGGGGAGGGTGGAGCCAGAGGGGGGAGGGCCAGAGGCCCGGAGGGGAGGAGGCTGGAGGTCAGAGGGGGGAGGGTGGAGCGGAGGGGGGAGGGCCAGAGGCCCGGAGGGGAGGAGGCTGGAGGTCAGAGGGGGGAGGGTCGGAGGGGGGAGGGTGGAGCCGGAGGGGGGAGGGCCAGAGGCCCGGAGGGGAAGAGGCTGGAGGTCAGAGGGGGGAGGGTGGAGACGGGGGGGAGGGCCAGAGGACCGGAGGGGAGGAGGCTGGAGGTCAGAGGGGGGGAGGTCGGAGGGGGGAGGTGGAGCCCGAGGGGGGAGGCCAGAGGCCCGGAGGGAGGAGGCTGGAGGTCAGAGGGGGAGGGTTGAGCCAGAGGGGGGAGGGCAGAGGCCGGAGGGGAGGAGGCTGGAGGTCAGAGGGGGGAGGTGGAGCCGGAGGGGGGGGAGGGCCAGAGGCCGGAGGGGAGGAGGTGGAGGTCAGAGGGGGGAGGGTCGGAGGGGGGAGGGTGGAGCCGGAGGGGGGAGGCCCGGAGGAGGGGGGGGAGGGGGGAGCCGGAGGGGGGGGGAGTGCAGAGGGGAGGAGCCGGAGGGGGGAGGGCCGGAGGCGGAGGGGAGGAGCCGGAGGGGGGGGGGAGTGCAGAGGGGAGGAGCCGGAGGGTGGGGACTGGGGAGGAGGTACAGACGTTTACCACCTTACCAGCGTACCGCCACGCTGCGCAGAAGAGCAGCCGCAGCCGCCGCCGCCGCGTCTGCAAAGATCCGCCGCCGCAGCAGGTCGCCTCACCGCCGCGCTGTTGGCCGGGCGACAGAGGAGGAAACCGAGGAAGGCCAGGAACTCAGGAAGGAAGCAAGGCCGCGCCGCGATTTGGGGTTTTCATTTTGGTTTGGGGGGAACGGGGGGGGGGGGGGGGGAGGGGGGGAGTCGGCCCTCGGCGGGTCGGGTAGGGTTTTTATTTTTTAGGATATTTTTTATATGTTATTGTTAGATATGGACCATTAGATAATTTAGATGGAAGATCTAATGGTCAGAATTAATTTAGTTTTCGAATGGATCTTAAACGGAGCGGATCTCCTATTTCCGCGTCCGCTCCGTTTAATATTCGGATATATCAGTATCCGAATCCGCTCCATCGGATATCTGTTAAACGAATACGGATATGCTTAAACCGGATACGGATTCGGATCAAATCCGGATATATCCGGATCCGTTTACAGCCCTACCTGTCACCTTTAGGGACTCCGGCCTAAGCTCCTAAAGTGAGGCAATGGAAAGAGGACTAGTTGGGGTCAGTACGTCTACTGGTGTCCGACCCCCCAACTACGAGCGCGCTACAAGTGACTAAACACAAACTCTCACAAGTCACTGTCCCACTGTCGTCTTTCCCTCAGCCGGACGGCAACTCTCCCGAGAGTGAGGGTGTCCAGGAAGACGACAAGACCCTGACAGTACCACTGTACGGGACAAACCCCGAGCTCACCCACGTGCCTGGCTCACCTTGGAACCTGGGGCTCCAACTGAAGAGGTAACCACGGAAGGCGTAACATACTGCACGGAACACGGAAACGCGTGCACGCTACACAAAACCACGTGAACACATCGAGTCACTGAAACTAGTACCACACATACACGTGAGCCTGTAGCTCACCATATGAATAGCACTCCCGAGGAGCGCAATAAACGCCAAAGCACCACAAACCACTTCTACACACATCGGTAACCATGCTCTACATCGGTTTAAACAGTAACAGATACATACATTAAACAATTGTATGCAAATTACAAACCCTCGGCTGTGATCGCGACAGAGGCTCAAGTCGCGTTCAGATAGAGACGCCCCGACCAGTCGCAATTAAGAGATGTGAACGCGACGTATCATCCTGTCGCGATCAGATCGCGACAGGGGGAACCGTCGCCTTCGCAGGCGAGAAACCGTATCCGGGTCCCCTTCGCCAGGAAAACCCTAAAAATCCTATCATACATGGTTTCTAATCCATTTTCATGCTCTTTTGTGGTCCTAGCATGCCATCTACGATCTTAAAGCAATAAACAACATCACACGACACACACACCACGATTCCGAAGAAGAAAAATGTAGAATCTCCCTACTTTTGATGAAGAACACCTAAACGGCATTAACCGGCGTTTCTCCGCTCCACATGCGATCCTTGCGATGAGAACACTTCAACCAAGTCCACGAGCTCGAATCACCCAAAAACCACGAGCGAAACCTCCCCTGGCCGAGCAGAGCTTGTGAAAGCTCTGTTCTACTAGGGTTTCTTAAAAACGCAGCTCGGTTGGGAATGCGACGTATCGTGACGTCGTGACCTGGGCGCGACGCAGCTACCCGTCGCGATCCTCCGTCGATGTCAGCACGCTCGTCCAGCACGCGACACGCGGCGCGCATGCAGACGACGAGCCAAAACAGTGGCAACCTAAACGCGACGTCCCCACGGTGTCGCGATGAGAATGCGACGCGCACCTCTGTCGCGTTCAAAGACACAGAGAACAAACCTACTTTTGGGCCAACCAGCCGGCCCACAACGCCCGGAAACCTGTGAAATACCTGCTACTCACAATGTGGGCACACAGGCCACCACAACGAATATAAGACGATCCGAACAGTCGATATGCTATAGGTAGGCCTCATACAGAGGTACGTGATCTCACACACTGCCCTTGTGCGAGCCACACACGAGAACCCCCGTGCTTCTTACCTATTCAGGCTTCTTACTGACTTAGGCATCAGAGGGTTCTCCCGGTTCTTCACCGGGCCCCCTGATCTCGTTCTGGTGATTGCAGGCATTCGTCTGCTACCGGCGTCCGTCCTCTCCCTCCATCCAAGTGTAGGCCCGTTTGGTTTCGGCCCGAACAAGGAATCACCCCCGTAGGATTAATGCTGTTCTTGAGATTTTACAACTGGGTATTCTCCGCTTGAATAGTTCAATCATATAGATAAATATGCATCTTCTATTTTTAGTAGGTAGGTTTTTTTTAAAGGGCCTGGAACCGGCGTTTTTATAATTTACTTGAGGAAATTAAGGAACAAAACGGAGGGCAAATCCCTCACACAGTGACAAAAGGGCATTGGCCTGATAAGCCTTGAATAGCCAGCCCCAAAAGAGAAAGGGAATTGGAATCTAAGAGTATGTTTGATAGCACTTAATGAACATCTTATACTAAAGCGGTTAGATTTTGAAAATTCAGATTGTTTGATAAATTCTCTTAATAAATATCTACAATTAGGTCTACTATCTTAAAATACCTCTAAAAAAAAGTGAAGGGAATGCCACTTTTTTCTCTTTAGATTCTGCCTCCGCCGCCCAAATCACCAGTGCCACAGCTCCTGGTGAGAATCCGTGGGCTGTCTTCGTACCCACCATCTTGGCAGGTTCTTCGGATTTTCGACTGGCCAGAGAAAGGCGGAGATTGGGGAAGGAGGAGGGGAGCACCTTCAGATCAAGATCGGAGTAATCACAGAAGGGAGCGGCGGCAGGCGTTCTCCTCTTCTCCAAGTATGATCTCCGACGAATCACGTCCTACAAACTCGATCCATCTCCGCACGATCCGCATTGCCCTCGCCATCTGGTTTCGGGAATAGGACATGGTGAACCACTGCCCCAGTGCCCCCACCATTGTCGGCGGCTACTCCGTGCCCATGGGCTCCATGGTGTTCGTGAACATGTGGGCCATCCACAGGGACCCTTCCGCCTGGGAGGACCCCTGGGCGGTTGCGCGCTGGGGGGCTCAGAGAAGAGGCCAGATTGAGAGGGCCATTGGGGCATCTAGCAACAACCCTGAGAGCAGGTGGAGGAGATGCAGATAGCCCGAGAGTCGGGCAAGATGCGGAGGGCGAGGGGAGCTTTCTGGCCTTTCTTCTCCGATGGATCCACTGGCTCCTCGTCCTCGTCCTCCTCCTCCAATCCTAGGGAGGCAAGCATAAATATGAGTTTGTTGGAGGCAATGCTTAAGGACGAGAGGACTTGGCTGGACAGGGTGGAGGCGGAGACCGACATCAATGCACAGACGAAGTTCCGGATGAAGGAGATCAAGGATTGGATCTACGACGCCGAAGACGTGATCGACGACTGGAAGTTCGAGGCGGAAGTAGAGCCCTTCTTTAATCTCTTGGCGGATCCTTCCTTCAGAGCAAGGTCGAGGAGGTGAAGCAGAAGGGGTGGATATCAGGCAGAACAGTGATGCGCTTCATCTGGGGGATGCGCTGGGTCGAAAGCGGCACCAGGTCGGTACGAATATGCGCTTCATCTGTTCTCGCCGTCGGCGTGACGGTGGAGGCGGGCGGACTTCCGGTTTAACGTCCTCGACCGGTAAACCCTGTCGTCGCTGGAGCAACGGGTCATTGAGCGGCGGGTCCCCAGCGGCACATAGGCGGAAGAGGAGGGGGAGACGAAGGGGAGCCTGGAGGGGAGGAAGGGGTGCGGAGGACGAGGCTGGATTGAGAGAGCGCTATCGCCACCGAGGTGGAGGGAGGGGAGAGATGAACAGAGAAGGTGGGGGGCGGGGGTTCTAGGGTTTGGAGAGAGAGAGAGAGAGAAGGTTTGTTTTTAAATATGTAGGGGTCTTATGTAATATATAAAAATTAAGAATTTATATGTAATTATAAGATAGTTGAGAGATGTATATATAAAATTATAGGAAATAAAAAATAAATTTAGACATATTCTTAAGCATATAAAGATATTTATGTGAAATAATATAATTAATTCATATGTCATTTAAGTTGGTTATCAACAACTCTTAATAGAAGTCAATTTATTTTAAGTACTTATTAAATTATAGATTTAGATAATAGATAAAAAATTAGACTTTAGACATTTAATAGGGTGGTTGGAAGTAATTAAAAAAAAACTATTTCTATCTAAAATTTATGATGTCTCTGTTTTCTAGTAAAATTTTAAAATTGTAAAAAAAATGTTATCTGTGGTAAGAAGTATATTTTATTTGTTTGAAGGCCTTGTGGGTTGGGGGAGGAGGGGAGGGGCGGCGATGCTGCACTAGGAGGGGGAGGGGGTGGCGAGTTGGGGGGGTGAGGGTGTTGCGCCGGGGGGGGGGGGGGGGGGGGGGGGAGTGGGTGGGGTGGGGGGGGGGGGGTTGCTGCACAGTCGTGTGCGTGTTTTTAAAAAAAAAATAGGTTCTTACTTTTTTTTAGAGAAAGATTTACATAGGATAAAAATTCTTTCCTAAAAAAAGAAACTACTTACCAAACGTGTCTGTCTTTTCTCTTTTTTAAATTTTAGAGAAAAAGAAGTTAAAAAAAAATACAACCAAATACCTTATAAATAAGTGTTATCAAACGCCACCTAAGATAGGGATTATTTGGCAACATAAAGCAGTTCCTAAGCCGTGGAGAAGAAAAAGATATCTAGAGATTACAACAACGATCAATTGAAGAGAAGGTACGCCGAATACGAGAATGAGGGCGAAGTCCCGGACGACCAGGGCAACGTTCGTCATCGAAATCACCAGCCAGAATTTTAGAAAGACACTTCCCAGGCATGTACGTTTTGGATTCCTGTTCGACAAGACTCGCCAGTGACATTAATATCGTTAGGGGTGTCAATGGATCTATTAGATCCGAAAGTCCGATCCAGATTCGGAGACTAAAACCGGATTCAGGTCATATGCTCTGATTCGAAAAGCTCTTTTTTTACATTTCAGGGCACTTCTCCCTGCTCCGAAATCTTCAATCACGGGTTCCATTCCGGGGCGCCCCGGTCCGGAGATGAGGAAGAGGAAGAAGAAGAGGAGCAGGGAGGCGGGCATGCCGACGGCCCTCTGTTGCCATCGTCGCTGCAGCTACCTGGATGCCATCCAATTCTGTTCGGGAGGAGGACCCATCAGCCCCAGCCGGCAGATCTCCTGGTCTGGCGGTGCATCCCAGCTGGCCGCCCTCTTCCTTAGTCCCTCTAGAACCTTGGCGCATCACTGCCATGTCGAGTAACCCAAACCGCGGCCTCACCTTGGCGGCCTCCTTCCCGGAGACCCTGTCGAAGATGCGCTCCAGCCCCTCCAGTGTCCCTAGCTTGATCCTAGAAAACCTTCCCTAAGGTCGGCCATATGGCTTGGTCCACTCGATCGTGCTGACTGGAAGGGACGTCGACGAAATCAAGAAATAAAAACCTCCCCGCTCTCCTTGAATCCCTTCCACAGAACAACAAATATCCACCCTGCAAATCCGCAACAACTTAGCACAAAGCCTCTTGTCGGTGAGCAAAATGTTAGAGATCCAACATTTCACCAGAAAGATAAGAAATGCGCTTCCAAAGCGATCTCCAAAATTGATCTCCCGAGGTCTAGGCGATCACCATAACAGACTAAACAAGATAGATTGTGGGATTGCAGTTGTCCTGTACAATGCGGTCCCGATCCCCGGACCTGATTTCCGAAGATCTACTAAGAATCCACCTGCTATCGAAAGAGAACAAGACCAGGATTGGCTCGAGAGTTGTACTCACAGACTTCAAGGTCGCTGCTGCAGAAATCGTCGTTGCGGCTGAGGCAGGAGAAGAGGCCAGAGTCCCAATGCGCGCGGCCCACCGGCTCGCCAAGGAAGCTCCCCTGCGCTAGCGGCAGCCTGTCCGCCGTCCACCCGCTTTTTGCCATAGGCGCCGCCGCAGCCTCGGAGCCGTTGCCATGGCCGGCGGCCTCCCCGTCCAGTTGCTTGGCAGCGAAGAGGAGGCTGAGCTCCTCCGACTTCCCCATGACCAACACACACCAGAAGAGTGAAGTGAGGAAATGACGATGGCTTCTCCCTGGCGGAGAGAAGAACCGGTTGTTGAGGCCGCCGTATGAGGAGCCCTCGGGGACGAAGTTTCCAGGGTCCAGCGGCGCCGCCCAATTAAAATCGATGTCGGAGCCGGATCAGATCAGAATCCGGATCCGAAATTTGCCCAAATTTTGGATTCGGATCAGATAAGTTCATGTTCTTTCGGATCCGGATCCGGATCTCAAAAGATCCGACCCGGATCCGATCCATTGACAGGGCTAAATATCGTGGCACCAGATGAGACAACGGTTCTTGCAGAGAAGGATGCTGAGACCAAATCATAAGTCGGCCAATCATTTGCAGCAACCCGGAGGGGTTGGAGAAGGAGCCGTTGGAATCGAACACCACCTTTCTGATTCGGACGGGTGGTGGTGAACTTCCGACGGCCAGATGAATGTGAGGATCGAGAGGAACCTTCATCCCTACAATATCTTCAGAAGCTTGGGAACCTAGCCGTTGTATTGTATGGGCCTCCACCTACTAGCTAGTAGGCCAGTTAGATGTGGCCTTGTTCGATGCCCCTTCCATTTGTTGAACCTGCGTTTGCCTTTGTATGGGTCTGCTTATCGCTATCCTTGTTTCAGTTCGTGGCTCAGCCTAACACAGTGGGAACAAAACATGGGGGAATTCCGGAAAATAATATATCCTGCCAGAAGCCTCCTCCCGAAACTCCAATCCACACCCGGTTAGGAGATTCACAGAGACATCACTAAAGGTCCGTTTGGTGGTTTATATTCACAGGAAAAAAGTTTTTTTAAAGATTATTTTTTTACAAAAAAAAAAATAAAATATATAATTATCCATCCATTTATACCCACCTAAATATTTTTTTTCAGAAAAAAATTTCTGATATTTATTTTTAGTAAAATATTTATGAGAAATATTTTTAAAAACAAATAAAAATTTAAAAAATAAAATATATATTTTATATGTCAACCTCTCATCGTTGATTATTCGACGTCAACTATCAAGCGTAGGTCGCCTGATGCCGGGTGACGTTCATCAGGCTCGGGCATCAGACCCTGATCGTCGGACGTCAGACACCGTGCGCTGAACGCCGAGCGCCGGATGCCAGACACCGTCGTCGGCCGCCAACAGTCGAGAGTTTGGCGCCAGCCGCCGGATGACGGGTTGTCGGCGCCAGCCATGGGTTTCAAACATCAATGATCAAACACTAAGAATTAAAATGAAGATTATAATCACGTTCATAAAAATCTTACATGAAAGAAAATTTTAAGAAAATAATTTACGAAATTTCATTAAGATGTCAAAATCTATAAATTTAGGTAAAATATTTCATGAATTAACTTTTAGTAGTACCAAACAAATTATTATATAAAATTTTTCTCAAAAAAAATTTTTGACATAAAATTTTAAGTTGAAACAAACGAAGTCTAACTCAGGCCGGTGTTGCATAAGACGTCAACAAAATTTTAGAGTCAGTCTTTAGAACAGTTCCTATATTCCCAGCAATAGAACACAACATGATTCCTGATGAAAGTTTGCTGGGAGGGCAGGTAGCTCAACCCACACTGACATCAACGGGGAATCAGCCTATGGAGAGAACTCCATAGTCCATCCCCTGCACATATAGTGCCTCTCGGAGTAATATGCTCTTGTAGTTGTAATTGTTAGAGAACTAGCTAGTGTCCCTTTCAAATGCATCTGGATGTGGCTTGTATTAATGTGCAGGGTACCCGTGGATATGTATATATTTGTCTATCCCGTTATATGTAAAAAAATCATTTCTCATTATTATTATCTTAATTCGGCAGTTTGTCACCATGTTAACGTGAACCAACTATTAGAAATGATCTTGTAGCTGTAATTTTTAGGATATGTTTTGTATTAAGATAGATCCGAGATATTTTGAGGATATCTTTATTCTATCTTCAATTATCTTTATACCAAACATAATTTTAAAGAACTATCCCTTTCAATTAATGCTCGGGATGTGACCTGTATTAATGTGATACCTATAAGTATTATTTTGTATGTATATCCTTGTCCTGTCTCAATACATGCAACAAAAAATCGTTTCTCATTATTATTATCTTAATTTGTTCGTGACTGACATTGGTATATTTTCATGGATCATGAAAGAGTACATAGACACAAGATTATGATGATGTTATGGGCGTACTTTGTGTTCCCTGAGTAACCTCAGGAAAACAGGGATTTTAATCTCATATCGATTTTCCCTCTTTATTTATAAAACATATCTGCGGATTAACTCTAAATTTTGAATTAGAGAAAATAGGGTTCTTCGAGTTCCTCTAATTCTTGTTCATTTAGGCTGTTTAGCATCACGCTAACGTTATTTTAGGATTTGAGTTGTTATTATATTGTCGACGACAAAGATCGGAAGTGTTATACTTAGCACAAATCATAATATTTATTATGTAGAGAGACTAACTTTTGAGGGCTCTGCCACAATTACAAACTAGCTAGTTCAATATTAAGGATCAAAACTCTCACCATCATATTCCAACCTAGATAGTGCCTTCGTTAATTAGGACATAACCCCTAGGCTATATCTGGGGAACTATTGCCATGAAATAGAAACACCTATATGATTCTCTCTCTTTATGTCTCCAAATCTTTTATTGGTGCAGCTCATGCTGTTGCTAAAATACACTTATTAAGTGGTCAAGGTTTTTTTTCTTTTCTTAATAGAAAAGTAGCCGATTACTATATCTTTAGAACTTTCCTATAAATCCACTTTAAATGGAATTTGAACATGTAACTTTTAATACTAATATATATGAAAGGTAACTGTGTTAGACCACTCCTTAATTATATATGGTTGAGTTAATCGATGGCTGAATTAACATCAATAAAATGGATTTGCTGTTCGCCCACTTACCCACCCCATGCATAGGCATAAAGGAGTAGACGTTAATACTTTCCCAATATCAATATCATGGGCTATAATTAACCTGGCAACCCAAGTCAACTTCGGGTTAATGAGAATGAGAAATATTATTACTCTCTTATCTTTCAAATAATTTTAGTTAAAGATTTAACATAAAAAATTTCTCTCATTTTCTGCCAATTAATAAAATTATTTAAAAAACAATTCACATTTTTTATTAAAAGTCAATAAAATATTTCTCAATCAGAATTGAGGGTAGTCAGCTCTCGGCGGCCGGACTCCCGCCTTTCTCGAGATCCAATCCTGTTAAGGGTGTAGCTAAAAACCCATGTGAAAGCAGCACGGGATCCGAAAATCGCATTTGGATCTGGATCCTCAAACCTTTCAAACGAAGTAAACAAAACCACGGACGTGGATGTGATAACGTGAACCAATGATCCCTAACCCTTCCATCAAACATTTCGAGAGACGACTACACATCCTCTGCGCCATGCGCCCAAGTACTGAACCCCACCCACCCCCCTCCGCCACACCGGGAAGAGGAGAGGGGGAGCGGTGCTAGAACATTTTGATTAAATTATTAAGATTTTGACAATTATTTTGTTTAATAATTTACCTAAGAAAATGTTTAAAAAGTACATTTTATTGAGGTGTAAAGTGTGATTTTACGATAAATCTCAGTTAACTCGACCTAGTGAAATTATTTGGAGGACTTGTGCACGATGGGACCATTGAAAGGGCACAGGCCCTTGCCGATTTATACTATTTTCAACCCAACTTAATTTAGTGTCGATTAGTATTGTTCTACTCATTGATTTCACTATCGCACCTAATTGAAATTTGAAAATAGTTACAATCTTCTATATATGTATGATTAGATAAGTTTTTTTAATTATATCTGATTTTTTGCAAATCAAATTATCCTTTTCTGTAATTTTGAGTCCTTATGTCTAGATATAAAAATGTAAACTTTTCTTGCGAGTAAGTCGTTTTCATATATTTTTAGTGACTTTGATAATTAACTTTAGTCCCTACATGTTACATAGCTTTAAGAAAAGTTAGTTTTTCCATTCAAAAGATTACATGGACTAAAATCTACAAAACCCAGAAGATAGATTTCATATATACTTGCTAAATTATTTGCATGTAATGTATATACAATCTAATTTATATACTAATGATTAGTTTAGTGGTAGCACTCTACATACATCGAGAAGAAATTAAGAGTTCAACTCCTGAGCAATAGATTAGCAAAAAAATTCTTGAAATTTTATAAAGATGATATTAAGAGTTCAACTCTTACCGGATAACTAGACTAGTATTTTAATAAATAAAAATAAAAATATATATACACCTTAAATATGTAAATGTAAGGTGTAAAATTATCATATATTAGGCACCATGTCACCAAATGTAACTAATTCAAAGAAAAACTTTATAAATTCACTTATTACTATAAAAATAAACATAATTATTAGGCATGAGATTACGTTTAACTAATTTCTTAATTTATTAGCATAAAATAATTCTGTTATGTGAAAAAGAGTAACAAAAGAACTCCATCGGGTAAACAAAAGTGCAAAATATTCCTATGTCGCTTGTCGTTATAGCATGGTTGGTCGTGCTATTACGGGATCGCAGCGACACGATCAAGTCAACTTGTATTAATCAGCATAGTATGTTGAATCATATTGTTTTTAAATATTTTTAAAATTTTTAAATTTATAATTTTGTATCTTTGCTATTTCTTATCATCTCAATTAAATGGTATGGTGTTTATATAATTATTTATGTAAATGAGACATTTATACAACCTTAAATCATGTAGTTATTGATATTGTTTATCACCTCAATAGATCAATCTGTTGTTTTATATATTTATTGAATAGGTTTAAACATTATAAAACATTAAATCTGAACCAATATTACTTACAAAATCAGATTACACATAAAATTAAAAAAAATGTTGTGGCCCTACTATACTGATACGATACAGTACATTATGTATTGTGCCAGTAAGAACTCGACACAATCAAATCCCGCAACACGACAATTTTGAGAATAGTTTTGCACTTATATTATAAGTAGCAAGGTTATTCTATATAATTGTGTAGTTACATAAAGGGTTAAATCCTTTATATTTGGTTATTTTCACACACACACACACACACACACACACACATATATATATATATATATATCTGTTAGGAGTATAATAAATCATAATCTATCTTATTTTTATATTTACATCAAACAATTTTATTAGACGATTTTTGTTGCACCAGAAAACCCTACATCAGTGGCCATCATAAAGCTGTAGAATATATTTAAGATATTCTTTTATCAACTATTTTAATGACTATTAGATATTATTTGAATACTTTTCTCTTCAAAAAGATATATTATTTTATTATGATGAAAGAGTATTACGGTCCATTCTAATAGATAAGGTCACACCATACATTTCTATTAACGATTTTTAATAGTTCCATCACGGCGCATGATAAGAGGCATTATGACCAAAGGCAAAAACCTTTGTGTAAATATCTGGTGGCATTTAGACAATATATACAGATTATTCGTAATGGATAAATCTTATTGACTTTGCAACAAACTCAGCTCCCCATTAGAAGAGCTCAGCTCTCCATTAAGAGAGCTGAGGTCCCACCCCCAATGGAGGTGTAGTTGGCATCCACCTGGATGCAAACTCACCACAAGTGGTGCTCGTTTGCAATTATCCCTCAAGAAGTGAGGCAACTTCCAATTGGTCAGGCACAGTGCGCCACCATTGTAGAAAACGACACGCGTCCCACCCGCTGCCCGTACTCCGGCCGTTGACTCTTTTGAAGCGGGAAGAAGGATAGTCCCAAGATTCCCACCAATGCCAATAGCGGCACTTTGTCGCGCA
Source organism: Colocasia esculenta (assembly GCA_014218235.1). Lineage (NCBI taxonomy): Eukaryota > Viridiplantae > Streptophyta > Magnoliopsida > Alismatales > Araceae > Colocasia > Colocasia esculenta. The sequence continues at coordinate 5,245 of JACBKR010003004.1, read as the reverse complement.
GGCGGGCACGATGGGAGACGCGCAGCCCGCCATGGCTTCTTCCGGCGCCGAGCAGGTCTCCTCCTTCGCCTTCCCCTCTAGCTCGGGCATCTCCAGGAGGCCGGGCCACGGCGTCCCTCCTCCCCTACTCCTCGCGGCCGCGGCGGCCGCCCGCTCGCCTTGCACCCGGACATCGACCTGCCCCCTCCCCCGCTGAGGCCCGCCTTTCAGCGCCTCGCCTTCGCGCTCATTCTCTTCTTCACCGCCCTCCAGTTCCTCCCCGCCACCCACTTCCGCGACCCCTACGATCCTCTGCGCAGATGGATTCCGTTTGTTTCGGAACCCGGGTCGTCTTCGGTGAGTCCCCTCTTTTCACCGTTCTTCGGCCACCTGATACTAGCATTTCCTGCCGGTTTTGCCTTTCGAAAGGATTAGCTGCAGTGCGGCTGCAGCTGTAATTTGCACTACACAGCAGTTCTGGATGGTTAAAATGAAACCATAAGCTAGTTGGAATGGCCCGCTTTTGATGGTTTTCTCGGAACCTGAAGGTGGAGACCACCGAAGGTTAGGTCGAATTTTGTAAGTCGGTCTGTTTGATGAGAGTGGTTGTCGGGAGTTCGTGAATGGAATTTTAGGTGGCATCGCAGTCTCCCCGTCTGTTCGGATCCATTACCTTTTATAAGTTCTTACGATATCATGCTTTTGATGCAAATCCAATGGTTGGCCTTTAGGAGCATCCTGTTTTCAGGCAGGACCCATGTTTGAGACTTCCATGTCTTGTAGAGCTGTCAATCATAAGCATTCTGGTGTAACCATTTTGTCGATGCTGGAAGACGATCCTAGAGATGAACAGGGAGAATGCGATATAAGTGTGCCAGTCCTACATCTCTATAGGTTCGTCAAATTGCAATTTTTTATGTACCGAGGCTTCTTCCTGACCTTCTATTAGGAAGAAAGAAAGAGTAAGGTTCATTGGCCGGCATGATTCTGCAATGCCCGGGCTTTTTAGTATGTAACATAATCCAATCAATCCAGTCATGCTTAATTGGAAATATGTGAATGAAAGAAATGACGGCTTCCTTGTCTTGGTGGCTACTAGGACCTTTTTGAAAGAATTGCTATCCTTCCTTTGTAAGCCATATTCCTTCCCATGAATCTTACTACTTCACGTGTCGTCGTTTTTTGAAACTATGCCCTTGTACCAAGGATTGTATATTTGCTTACAGAATGGAACTTTTCACTTCTGTCCCGTTTTCCATTTTTGAATCAAGTAGACTAGATGCTATTTGGAACTGGTTATATAAGTTGATCCCTATCACGTGAATAATCGGATTCATTCTTCTTTATTTGGAAATACAGGAGGACCTTTACATGATTTCCCGCAAAGTAGTCGTCTCCCACCTGCTAATTATTATGTCTCTATGGGAGGTTGGCAATGCTGAGAAACTGTGTCCCACTCTGTCATAGCTCTTATTAGAGACTTTTTTGCCATACGAATTACTGTTTCAAAATTAGTATAACTGCAGATTTGTTTGCCAAAAGGTTTCCGTATTTTCAATACTGGGACACAGGTTTGTTATAGATTTTACTGAGCAACGTTCTGTATTTGACATATTCAGTAGCATTCTGGCTTTCTATATCCATTCTGCATGGGTCCTTGTCGGACGTGGAAAATTCTCTTTCTTTCTTTGTTTTTTTTTTTTTTATGCGGACGTGCTAATCTGTATAACAGACAAATTTCAAGTTCGCTTAATGCGGAAAATTTACATGTCCATTTATTGGACGGTTATGCTAATATCTAGGGTATTTCTTCCACGTATTTATTTTTATCAGGCGATTAGGGTTTCATGTATTAAACATTTCCCCACCGACCGAAGTCGATGTTAATATATATCGAGTCAAACTCGAACACCTTTGATTCTTTGTCAAAGAACGCCTTTTGTCTTTGTTTATTGTGACAGCAATGACCTAATGGTCGCCTTTTATGGTACACACTCTTGCAAAGAAAATTGAAAACTTTAATACTTGTACACATATAATTTAAATTACAATTGATCTTTCAAGACCTGTATAAGTGGTCCCGATTATATAATCGGGTCTTCATGATTACAGTCGGTCATGATCGGACTCTTCTGAATTTACTTCTGCCACAATCAGACCGTTGTATTTGGACTTCATCATAATGAGACTGTTGGATCGCCAAGATGATCACTGTCCGTCTATTGTGTTTGCTTCATGGTCACCATCACCATTTGATTGTGACAGGACCTTTGAGTAGTCTAGCCAGCCCTCTGCAATTTGTAGCCTTTCTGGGTACTTCTGCCATTTTTCGATATCCCCCGTCTTTCCAATCATTTGTTAACTTCTCGGGATACACTTGCCATTTCTTGGCTCTCTGGGGCTTTCCGATCATTTCTTGACCTCCCAGGACTTTTCAATAATTTATTGGCATTTCTAAAGATTCCTACCATTTCTTGGCAATCCCAAGATTGGGGATGGTTAGTCATAAGTTGTACTCAGGAGAGCGCATATCGTTTCAGAGAAGTGACGTGGGTCCCACTCCACTGAGCCATGCAAACAACATGAGTCATATGGTATCCTCCCTTTAAGGAGACTTTTTTGCCACTTCTTGCTTTTAAGGAGTTTTCTGTAGTTTCTGGCCCTTTAAGGACTTTTCGCAGTTCTCCCCCCTTTGAAGGATTTTGCTGCAATTCTCTACCCTTCCTGGGACTTCTGCAACTCTTCCATATCAGGGTACTTCTGCAAGTATCGATTGGCGATTGTCATGATCAGAGAACTGAAAACTTGACCAATGTTGTCTTTTGATAAAGAAATCTGGAAGAGACTTGGACAACATTATATTCATGCCTTTTCAAGAGCTCTTTGCCATTTTCTAACACTTCTAGGTACTCCCGTCATTTCTTGGCCTTTTCAGACCTTTCTGCCATTAGTGGACTTCCTCGGGTTCTTTTCGTCATTTCTTGACTTCTCTAACTAGTTCTGGGTATTTTCGTCATTGATTGACTTCCTCAGATGTTTTTGCCATTTCCTGGTATTCACTGACATCTCTACCATTTCTTGGCTTTCTCAGATATCTCTGCCATTTCTTGGCCTTCTCGATATCCCTGTCATTTCTTGACTTTATCGGACATCCCTGCCATTCTTAGCTTTATCGGACATCCCTACCATTTCTTGGCTTTTTCGGACAACTTCTACCATTTCTTGGCCTTTCGGAGCAATCCCGTGTACTTCTGTCATTTGTTGACTTCCCTGGATGCTATTGCCATTCTTGGCTTTCCTAAGTGCTTCGGTCATTTATTGACTTCTTCAAGTGTCTTCACCATTTATTGGCATACTCGGACATTTTCGTCATTTGTTGACTTCTCTAAGCATCTTTAGCAAGTGGGATCACCCAGGCCCGACTAGGGCGCACGTCGCTTCAGAGAAGTGACGTGGGTATTGTTCCACCGAGTCGTGCCAACGGTATTCTTGCTTTGAGCTATATCCCCTTTGCAGCTTGCCAGGGGCTTTGTGCCATCTTCTGGACCAACCAAGGGCTTCCATGCAGTTTTTAATTCCGTGGGGGTTTACATGTAATTTTCCCCTAAACTAGAGTATTTTTGCCATTTGCTGGACAGTAGGAGCATTTCTATAATTTCCCCCACAATCGGGTATTTTTGCAATTTTACCTTGAATAAGAGGTTCTTTTGCAATTTCTCCTTAAGATGGGTTCTTCTGTAGTTTCTACATCTTTCAGGGGTCTTTCTGCAATTTTCTAGATAGCAAGGGATCTCCTTGCAATTTTGCACTCTTTGGAATTTTTTAGCAATTTCCAACCCTTCATGGATTTTTTTGTACTTTTTCCCCACAAACTAGCGTATTTCTGCAATTTTGCACTCTTTAGGGGATTTTTTGTTGCAATTTCCCCGTCCCAGATGTATTTTATGCAATTTCTTCTCTTCCCGGGGTGTTTTTGTAATTTTCTACCTTCTTGAGTATTTTTGCAATTTGTGGAGCCCCTCCCTTGGAGATGAGAAGCCCCCAAGAGAGCAAAGGCTCCAAGGCTTATTGCCAAAAGAGGAGTCTCCAATGGTAAGACCCCCCTCCCTTTTACAAAGATGGTTAGGGCATAGGAGGGACCGGAGGTGGGGTACCTCCGGTTTGGGTTTGGACCAGAGGTGGGTGCCTCCGGTTGGGTTGGGATGGTGTTGGGGTACCTCCGGTGGAGATGGGCCAAAGGCCCCTTTGGAGATGGGCAAAAGCCCCTCCTTAGAGGCCAAAGGAGTTAAGACCTCCAAGGGCCAAGAGAGAGAGGGTCAAAAGACCCCTTGGGAGATGGGGGGCCAAAGACCACCTCCAAACTAGCATCCCCCCCCCCCCTCCTTCTATAGAAGTGAGGGGGTAAAGAAGAGAGGACCAGAGGTATCCCCCCCTGATTGGGTAAAGGGGTGAAGAGGAGAGGACCCCCTCCAGTTGGGTTGCAACTAGGCACCCACCTCCAGTTTGGAGGGTCCTACCCCCTCTGTTTTGGAAGGGGTGGATGGGGACCCCCTTCGGTTGGTTGCAACCGGAGGGGGGGGGGGGTGCCTCCGGTTTGGTGGCAACCAGAGGCACCCACCCCCGATTTGGAGGGGGTATTGGAGGTACCCCCCTCCCCCCTCCGATTTTGAAGGGGTGGAGGGGGCTTCCGATGGAGCTCCAACTGGAGGCACCCACCTTGGTTGGGTTCCAACTCCCAACGGAGGTGCCCCATTTGGGTGTTTTTCTTTGGATTTTTTGGTGTTTTAGGTGGATTTTGTGTATTGTGGGATTTTTGGGAGGATTTCTGGTGTTTGAGGAATTTTCAGTTTTTGGGGGATTTTTGGGATTTTTGGTTTTGGGCAATTGATGATTTTTCTGGAGAAGAGGGTTTTGGGAATTTATGAGTTTGGGATTTTTGGGGTTTTTGGTATTTTTGAAAATTTTGGGGTTTTGTGGGTATTTTTGGGTTTTTTTGGGTATGAGAATATTTGATGCCAACCGTCCTTTAGATATCTAATTCTTGATTCATCGTATATTTGACTATCTCTTTAGACTCCTCTTCATATTAGAAAAGTTTGTTGCATGCGGGCAACTCACTAGCACCCCAGTACAACCTTGGAGGCCTATGCCGTGATGGTGCTGCGGGCCCCCTAGGGTTGTGCCTGGGGGCCTTAGCTGGCTTGCCCATGCAGTGAGCAGCTAGTTTTTCTCGTTATAAATATGCCTAATACACAAACAATTGGTG